>JAFMSR010000097.1:0-99974 GCA_022818135.1 Saxidomus purpurata
AAGTGAAAAAAAAATGCAAAAAGTCGATACAATAAGATATATCTGTTCCTATAAATTCATTACTTAAAGAGATTATTCGCTACAGTAAATTCCGTATATAATGAAACCAAATATGGCGAAATATCGGATATAAGGAACACATTTTCTGGACCGACTTTTTTCCATCTTCATTTACTATTAAAAAGCTGCATTGATATACCATTTTCTGGATATAAGGAACACATTAAATGGTCCCGAGCTGTTCGTTGTATAAGTATTTTTATGTAAGTAAATTGTAGGTATTTTAAAATATAATTTACAAAACAATAAGTAAAAACTAGACTATCAAACCCAAAGCGGAATTATGGCATAGACCAGCATTTGCACACCAGACGATGTCGCTTCGCCACGACACTCGACCAGCGTTCTACGCTGATAAATATATATTCACACTTTACATAATGAAAAATTTAAACATCAAATGATTATGTTTTTGCTGCAGGAATATGTCTACTCGAAGCGTTTGTTATCGTTTAGAGTAGATTTAATGACCAATTTCCTGTCCCCTTTGAACAAGACCACGTTATTCAAATGTTATAATAGTTAATTACATGTCTGGTCTACTATTTAATGTTCGGATCTACGGGAATTGTTTTTCTCCTAAACTTTCAACAATGGCTTGGCGTTTGACTAGATACTTGGGACTAAAAATAGTGTTTGTATCATTGTATGCACCTTCACAAGTCAACAATTTCGGATGATCCCCTATTTCGGATGATCCCCTATTTCGGATGATCCCCTATTTCGGATGATCCCCTATTAATATACGTGAATCAAAATCACTAGTTGTATTAAGAGCAAAATTAAAAGAACTGTATAAACCATAATTATCATATTCCGAGTCCAGCATGTACATGAAGTGCTGATAAAGATATTGCTGAACATTGCATTTAACCTTTTAACAACTACAATTAATTATTCTTTTTTTAGGTTCCCCCCCAAAAACAAAAAAAAATTTTTCTCCCAAAAAAAAACCCCCAAAAAAATTTGGATGGGTGGCGCAGTGGTCGAGTGGTTAACGCTCTGAACTACTAATTTGGAGGTCCCCGATTCGAATCCTGGCCGCCGCACTTGAAATTTCAGAAACATTTTTAGTGTTTTCCATCCACATAGAGATGGACTGTTAGAAACCCAGAGGTAGTCTCATGTGTATTGGTGCTATACACCGTAAAAGGACCAAGGGTCTATTCGTAAAAAGAGCTTTGGTCCCCCCCCCCCCCCCCCCCCGCCCTTGAAATTTCAGAAACTTGGTGCTATACACCGTAAAAGGACCAAGGGGTCTATTCGTAAAAAGAGCTTTGGTCCGGTACCCGGATTCCCTTGTATCTGCATATGTCTTCAACCTCCGCCGGTCAGGAGTCTTGGTACTTGGTAATTTATATTTTCTGTTTCCGAAATCCTTATTTTAAAAGTATCAAAAACACGTTTGAAATGCAGGAAAATGCACGAAATGGCACCCTGTAAAAAAAAATTTCGGGGGAGCATGCCCCCAAACCCCCTTAAACAGTGCCTCACTATATTTTAACCTCTGGCTACGGCCCTGACTTGATTCATTGTCATTCAATGATACATGTTAATTATACACTCGCTCGCTCCACCGCTATTTAGTGTTCGATTACTTAAAAACAAAGAATAAACACACAGTCATAATTGCCGTCTTATAAGGCTTAAGCAGAACCAACAAATGGCAAAAAAGTTACACCCCCCAATACCAAATCCTGGATCCGCCCCTGTACTATATTGCTATTGTTCTTTATTTTCATTTCGTATAGTCCTTCCAATACTTCCATCTTATAGTCGGTGCCACTTTGACCCAACTGATGACTTGGATTCATATATGTTTATCTTAAAAGTTTGAACAATGATATAACTGCCGAGAGTGCCATGAGCAATCTTAAACATCTGCACAGACAATTAATGGCCCTAGTCTGACCGATAAACGGGTCAGATATAATTACCTCTAGCAAAGTGTATAACTGCACATTGGAAAGCCAGAAATAAATCTTATCAGGATCAGACATGTACTCTAGAGTGTCATAACACACAATGATACATACGTACAATCGAGGATTTCTTATTAATAATGTCGAAAACGATTGCACATCAATCAAATGCTGTCAATATTAGTTTAAGCAATATTCGAGAAAAGACAATATTTATGTACATAATCTGTTGTCAAAATTTCGTTGTCAGTGTGTAAGCCATTAAGTTATTTGAATTCAAACACGCAATCAACAGTCGGGACATGCTCCTGTCGTAATAAAATCCTGTTGGTTTCAAGACACCATCTGCTTTTGTTAGGATCACTTCAATCTTCTGCTGCTTTGTTGAGAACTGAACTACCGTGTTACTGTGAAACCCGCACGCAAACACCTGACCTTTACCATCTGTGCATATTCCTGCCGGGTTTTTCATTTCCTTGCTGCTGAAAGTGTTGACCTCATTACCAGCCAGATCCAACATAGATATTTTATCAGTATCAAGGCTGGTAACTAGGAGATGTTTAGCTTCGTCGATGACTGTGATGTACCCTGGTACTGCAGATAAACGTTGTGAAGTACGTGGTAGAGAATGTTGTAGTTGCCTAGTATTGTTATACACCTCTATATAACCAGAAGACGGATCATACTTGGAACCAAGACAAACATACAATTTATCATCTGTATACACCATACCTCTACAGAAACTTCCTGTAGTGATTGACCTTGTAAGTGACAGGTTTCTTCCCACAGAGACAAACTGTACATTCTTCTCTTCACAAAGAGACACAGCAGCTTCCCAAGGACCAGTTGCACAAACGCAGTTAGGTCGACCTGGTAATTGTATAGAATCAAGGAGTTTATAAGACTGATCGAGTCGCTTCAGTTTGCTATTGTTATAATCAATGATAAGTATATTTTCATCTGGTAACTGACATATGTCGAATATATTGCAATCCTTTGTGTCAGACTTCTCCTTTACACCAAATTTCCCAAACAGTTGCGATTTGTATTCTATAGACTGGTCAGACTGACCGGAAGGAGCCTTCTTCGGAATATAAGGTACGAGGTTCGTTGTAGCGCTGGTATTTTGACGTTTTGCTGATCTCGTCTTTAGTGTTCCTGGAACTACTGAAGAAGGCTGGGCTGTAACAGGATGTGTTTCCTCAAACCATCCAAGGGTTACTAACGAGCTGTGGTACTTTTCAATACTTGCATCTATTTGGAAGACAATAGACTGAGGTGCAGTGGATGATATGTTTTCAACTTTTTCTGTGGATTCTTGAATGAAACATTTACAAGATTTAACCTGAAAAAACAGCTCGCATTCGTTATCTCCCCTGAATGAATCGAGCTGTTGTAGGATATCTCCAGCTTCCGTCTTCGTTTTTTCGAGGAATTTTCTGTCTAGTTCCAATCTACTGATTATTGATGTCTCTTTCAGATTCAGCTCGTTGAGACTCTTCTGTTCTAAGTTATCGATGAACTTGTTTGCTTTCTTCCTGAAGTCGGCGATGGTTCGCTTAACTTGTTGTTTTTCCTTTTCGATACGAGATCTGCCAGCTTTTTGGTCATCTAGCAATTTGGTAAGATCTGACAGAAAGACTTTTGTTTCCTTCCTTACATTTTGGTATTCGTTGCTCCTCTTAATGCCTTTGGCAGCATCGGGTAAATGTAGGGTTTTGTTGCAGATACTGAAAATATAGAAAAGAAAAATACTTACAAAATAAAAATAAATGCACAAATGTACATTGTAGTTAAAATTTGAAACTAATAACAATACAACAATAGTATTTCTGGATTTTAAAGCCAGTTAGTCCTTTTTTATTATAACTGGGTGAACGACTGACATCATGTTAAGTGGCCACAAAAAGGGTATTCCATGGTATACAACGTATATTGTGAAGTCGTTAAAACAATACACATGTGTATGTAATACAAAATGTATAAGTTTAATATATCAAACGCTTCACTAGACACACTCTTTGATCACTTTCAAAAACAATACAGGAATTTCGGTCTC
The DNA here is from genome assembly GCA_022818135.1 of Saxidomus purpurata. NCBI lineage: Eukaryota > Metazoa > Mollusca > Bivalvia > Venerida > Veneridae > Saxidomus > Saxidomus purpurata. Next base: position 4,042 of record JAFMSR010000097.1, read on the forward strand.
AGTGACTACACACAGATGCCATACTTGAGCACTAGGATTTTTTTCTTACAGACAAAGAGTGATCCTTTGTGTCAATACTTCGCTAACAGTACTTAATATTTATGTTTATAACAGACCTACAATTCATTAATAACACATCATGTTGCTGTTGTTTTGAATTATTTCAAAATCCCTCTAGGTTAAGCATAGTAACTGTTATGCTTGAGACTTGTTGACGCAGTAAATACAGTGCTTTCAAATTGTATATAACCAGCTTTGTTACTGACACATCCTTCAGGAATACGTAACACGACCTACTCAACACTTTACATGAAATCCTCTATTATTTCACGAAAACCTGAAAATGAAGTGGTGGTGCATTTATGCTTTCGCTAGGGACACATGTTAAAATCATCAAACATATAATACTTGTCATTTTTTATAATGATGTCCGACCAGATCCGCCTCCGTGATCGAGTGGTTCGAGTGGTTCGAGTTGCTGACTTGAAATCACTGTTGCCTCCGACCATGTCTCTTGAAGTGAGGAAGTTGGAAGTGTCTTGCGGGGATTCGGAGCCTAGTACTGGTTCTGCTAGGACGATGTTAGGTGAACTGCCCGCCTATTAAACTGACCAAATACGGTTGAAGTGAACGTTAAACTCCTATACATGTAGCAACGATGTCCGACCAGATATCATAAAAGAAAGCAAATGCATGTTTTCTCTAGTGTGCGCGATGGCAACTAAATTTTCAGTGTATAACAATAACAATAAAGGTATACATGTGTTGATACAATTATATTTCATCTTCTTCCTGTGAACACTTTTGATAGCCATTTACATGTAAAGAGATGTTTAAATTGATGTATGGCGCCAACACACCACCTAATTTGAAACATTTGTAGTAACTTCAATTAATTTTACTGGCCGTATCGTCCTTTAACATCTACTTTATCGTCTACTTTGAACGTGCAGTCAAACATTGCATCTCAGATATATATGGAAAACCGGGATATGGGACAAAAAAATAGGGCTAGTTTCACTTTGGTTATGGAAAATCGAGATTGTCTCAAACTTATGAACAACTATTGTTCATGCAACATGTTTTCTTAACACTTCTGTAACTACATTTCCCGATTTTTGAAATTTCTTCATAAAGAAAACTTTAAAGAAAATTTACAGAACTCAAACTCACATTTGTTGATTTTTCACATCCCCACCACTTCGGAAGTTCGCACCCCACAGTTTCCTTTCACATTTTGTAGCGGTCGTGAGAGTTTTTTGTTGTTTTTTTAAAGGGGGAATAACACTTTATTTCATAGCACACGTTTATAATCACAAACAAGCTCTATGGCTTTTTCAAAGGCTTTATTAACATTGAAGTAAGAACATATTTTTATAGGAAATATACATAAAATATATATATTACATATTGAATACCCTGTTTTATAAGACTCACAAATATACATGTAAATACCTTGATGTGTAACCCCTACTTTTAGATATTGGGGGAAAAAACACAAATAATGGGATCTATCTGTCTGAAAGTAAAAAGAAGTGAAACATTTAACAGATTTTTTTCTTCTTTCTGGTGATTCAAAAAAAGAGATTTGCAGGTTTATTGTGCAAAGAATATGTTATTTCTTTTGCAGTAAAATACTGTTGTCATTATCTTGAAATTATATAGTTTTTAATTAAAAAAGTACCAGCTGTAGTTATGGTCAAAAGTGTCTTAAAATTGCTTGGCAATACTTTTTTTCTTCTACATAGGTATATACTTTTTCAGTTCCAAAACCAACAGAATATCTACATGTAACATGTAATCTTGTTTTTCCGACCCTAACAAAACCGTAAACTGGTTTATTTCAAAATTTTGATCCAGATTATCTACTTCATTCATTAAATATTGTATAATTGGTTTGATTTTGTGACATTCCCAAAAAAAGTGGGATAAGGTTTCCTCGTGGCTCTTACAGAAGGTGCAAAAATTATCATTCTTGATCTTCATTTTGCATAGTAAGGAATTTGTTGCTAAGATTCTGTGTATAATTCTTGTCTGTAGCAATTGGATATATGTATCCTGTACATTTAAAAACATAACTATACATTAATTATACAATTTATAGTGTTTTCACTCATGCATACCGAGTTAATTTGACTTGTAGGTTTATCATTATTTTTTACAAGAATTTTATACATAATTTTATTAATGTCTGTCCTTAATAAAATTGGATACATGTAGCAACTTATATTTGGATTAAGGAATTTTTTAGTTTTTTTCTAATGGTACATTATTTTTCTTGATGTAACTTCTAACAGCATTTTTAAGCCATAAAATTGAAGGAAATTTTGTGTTCTCCCAGTTGTTTCTTCTAAATAGTTCAAACTTAAAATGTTCCATTATCATCAATTATATCTTTAACAAATCTTATCCCATTCGAATATAAAAAAGGTAAAAACACGTGTTTTTTTATTTATGAGGAAGTTATCATTTTAAAAGAGTGGCATATTAAGAAGTTGTGTTGTATTACCAATAGGCAACTTATCTCGTCGTGAGAGTTAATCATACGAGTAAGTAGTCTATAAGCCCTACACTTTAGTTTACTGTTTACCTTTAAAATAGCTAAATATAAAACCCAGTCTTAATAATATATTTAGAACCTATAATACTTTGAAACTTTAGCAAGTTTCACAAAATATTTAGTGTTCTTTAACATTTGCACCATTTTAATGTTATGAATGGAAGCGCAGTGGTTTTGATAACGTAATCGCCGATCTTAAAATAGACTGTATATCGATCACTTTCCTTGAAACGATATGTATGTATACATGTATTCGCCATTTATCTTTTTGAAAAAGATGTATTACAAATGTATTTGTTATTTCTGGCTGATATTTGAGTTAGGGAGTTCATATTGCTAGTTGCTCTATTGCAGAATAAGTTTATACAGCCGATGACTAACTGTATGCACTGTCGGATCAGTTTACATGACTTCCCGCTGGCGTAGTAATTAAAATATTCTGCATTTTGCCTCCATTAGTATTACAATGATTTACAGCATTAACACGTATATTAGGCAACGGAAATGGCTTTTAACTCATTTTTAAGCCGAGATCGCAAACACGATCCTAACGCGTTTCAGCTATTTGTTTCTAAAAGCAAGGAGGAATCCGGCGCATTATCACTAAAGGGGTTTGGATATATCGGCATACACCGGCGTGTCTCAATAGTTTAGCCCCTCGGATTAGTCGTTTTTATCAAGGAGTCACTTTACTACTTATTTTTGTAATGCCACTGGTGACTCAGTTTCAAACACGACCTAAAATTTGCATACATCCAGACTAACTTTCATGTTGACTGGGTAGAAAATATGACTTCTCGATTGTTAACAAGGATTTACTATTACTGTAAATCATGACATATTCACGAAAACTTTATTTTTCGCGTTTTTTCACGAGAGCACTCCTTCGCGAATTAATCATTTTGCTGATTCAACAGTCTCTAGAAATGATCGTGAACCAGCTGTATCGGTTGTAATGAATTCATTGTCTTGTGAATTGACCCGAGATCAAAACTCACTCATTTTGTTTCTCAAATTCAAATTGATTTACAGTATTTAACTGGTTTTTGACCCTGCATGACCCGAGTTTGAACTTGGCCTAAGGATCATAGAGACAAACATTCTGACCAATTTCCATAGTGATTTGGGGTCATATGTATTAACAATGGTTTTCTATTAGTTTTTGACTTAGTGACCTAGTTCTTGACCCATGTGACCTAGTATCAACTTTTTTGGTGCAAGATTAATTAATATTGCGCAGTAAAAGTGACTGTTAACGAATCTGTTAGTGTGGACGACGGACGGACAAGCGGACGAACGGTTGGCTATACTAATAGCTCACGCTTTTTTCTGCATCTTACAGTCATATAGAACTCAGTTGTTCTAAGTTAAAGTAAATCAGCGGTACTGCTTTCAGAAAATAAATAATCTTAAGGATTCTAGAAAAGTGCTAAACCTCATTAAGGGCCTAATTTAAGGGCCTCATTTCTAAAGTTTCAATTCTTAGAACCTACAGAGCTGATTATTTTTGCCAAATAAAATCAATATCTAACAAGCCTTTTCAGAAAAAGAAGCATTTTTAAATATCTGGCCTTTGCATTTCGTATATTAATCAAAAATAGCATGGAGTTTTCGTGTCATATAAAAACAAAGACAAATTATGATATAAACGATTGGCTCCATTATAAGAACGGAATCATCACATATATTCAACTTGGATTGACACCATTAATATGAACGGAAACACTCAGTATATCCAACAGGGTTTAAGGGAACCACTCGATGTATTCAACTTGGATTTCATATAAACAAAAAAGTGCATTTTAGTCAACAATACGCGAATTCGTGAAATCTAGTTAAGTCCCTGTAAGGCAGTACTTGTATTAGCGTTCGTCCGTCCACCATTTCCTTTGAAGACATCTCCTTAAAAACCATATGGCCGACGTTGATAAAACTTTAATGGGATTTTCCTTGCATAAAGCTCTACCGAAGCTGTTCGAAGAAGTGCATTCCATGCATAACTCTGTTTACTATGACAACAAATAGAAATTGTTTTTAAACCTTCTTCTTCAAAACCACAAGGATAATATCTTAAATAGTTCTGGTGTGTGGCTCTCTATCAAAATTGTTCTAGTTATGCCCCTGATGTCAAAACTGACCTTACCCAGGGATCATATGTTTTACATAGAACATATAGTAAAACAAAAAAACTAATTGCAAGAAATTCTTAGTTTGTTTAAAGCTGTTGCACAGGGGTTAAAATTTGCCCCACCAAGCGTTCACTTGTTCTATAATCTTTCAACTTTCATTGGAAAATAATTTTAACTTTTGTCCAAACCTGTGAGGACCAGAGCTACATTGTAAAATAGATGTCGGAAGCATTGCCTACCTATTCTCTTCAATCTGATAAAATGTTCAAAATTTTCCTCTGGTGTTCACTCGCTTTAATTATACTTTATTAGGAAATATTTTTAAAAATATTTTATTGTCACGTTTTTTCTACGACCATGTTGTTGACCTTGTATAGCGTCCAATAGTAGCCAGGTGAGCGATATAGGGTCTCTTGTTAATATTAGTTTTGAAATTTCAGAACATATATCTCTCTTTTCAGTTATATATTTTTCGTTTGCAATCGTTTCAAAATAATAGAAAATAAGAAACACTTAAGCACTCAGGTTTGAACAATCGGCCACTTCATATCAAGCTAAAATATACTTCACATGCAGAACTAAAGAGAACTAAAGTCAATGCAATTTAAGGTTCATAAGTCGCCATTAACACTGAATTCTGAGCAGGATGGTTTGTTAAATAGGCAATTGCATTGTATGGTGGCTTATGCCTGCCATGTTGCCTTTTCGCGTGGCGGGGCTAAAAGCGAAGACGAAAATGCAACAACTTATTTTTTACTTCGGAGGGTGGCGGGGCGAAAATGCGAAACACGAAACACATAGGACGCCAATTGTTTACCGGCCAACCCGACGAAGTAATCGCGATTTCGCCTTCAAAATTTCGCCTTATTGTATTTTCGCCCCGCCATCCGCCGAGTAATATGTAGCATTTTCGTGTAATAGCTTTCGTATTTTTGACTGTCGCCTCGCCAAGCGAAAACATGATTTTTTCGGGATGGGGGGGGGGTCACCTTTCATGTTCCGGTAGGCATGCGCAAAAGTACTCAACGAAGGCTAAAATGTTTACGATTTGCGAAGAGCCAGGATAATGCGAACTATTACCGGCTTTCTCGCATTTTCGTGTAACGGGGCGAAAATGCGGACATATCATTGATTTGTCATGTTTTCGCCTCGGCAGGTGAATACGCATCATACCTTTCGTCGGGTTGGCGGGTAAGCCCTGTGACTTTCATGTTTCACATTGTTGCCTCGCCATCCGCCGGGCCGAAAACTCGACATGTCATAAATCAGTCATCACAGTATGGCGTAAAATGAAAACTACACTTCACTCATAACATTCTCTTATATTTTTTCAAAATATTACCTATGGTCGAGAGCTTTACAGACACTGCAGCAGACGACATCGTGATTTCCACAGAATATATTCACCAGTTCTCCGGGATGTTTTAAACTGCGCTTCGTCGGGAAGGACTTGAGTGCGGACTGGCTCATGACCTTGAACTGTCCTTTATCCAGTAGTTTGTGTCTAGTGTTTAGCGGAATCTTATTGTGTATTGTCCTCACACAGTTATCACACATGTACACAAAACATTCCTCACAGTATCTAGCAGCTTCCACGTGTCTTTCTTCATTTCCACACAGAGAACACGGGAAATCATAGAATGGTTCATGTCCGCCCTCCAACGTCCTAGATAAATTACCCCCGGTCGCCATATTGTAACAAATTTGTCACGTTCCTTCAATAAACATGTATATAAATAAAACAATACTTTACAAAGTACATAAGTTAATTATTTTTATCTTTGATTTATCAATATTTCACGTCGAGTCGCAAGGACATTAAATTAACAGTTACTAAAAGTGAGCATTATCCTTTTATTTTTACTTCCTTATCACAAATTGTACCTGGATACCCGAAAAAATAACATGAACAAGATTAAACAAGATTGTAAATAAATGTATTTCTTATACCCGCAAAGATAAAATTTCAGATATTGACCCTGTATACGAATGAGGATTTGCAATTGACAATACTATCTCCAATTTTATAAAGATAATATACCACACATGATCCAAATAATCTAAACCAAAGTAGATGTAAGTGGTATAGACAGATTTATATTTATCTTACTGTGCATAAATTGGATACTGTGACAAATGAAACTAATGGAAAGTTACGTATAAAACTGCCCTTAAATGAATTGAAATCGAACGTAGATTTCAAGCAAAAGGATTCTTCTGTCACGCGAGTGTTGTTAATATCGCTAACGCCGTGGTTGCTGCTAAACCTTCTTTCTCCTATGACCGCTTCTGAAACATTATCTTGAGATTCATAATATTGTAATTATATATTTTCAAAATATGTCTGAAATGTCTTATTTCTCCAAAATGTAACAGTAGATCTATGGGTACACCAACCATACCTCAGTTAGCAAACGCTTTCCGGTACATGAATGATTAATAGTATACGTATATTAATTATACGTAAAAGCTAACCACATGTAAAAGCTAGCTATCCCCAGAAACAGTGAGGAAAATATTTCATATCCCTTAAAAAATATATTTTTTGAAGCTTACATGACTTTATTTTTTCTTTATACACCTTTTTATCTTTGGCATTACGGAAGTACAGCTTGGCAACGTATATGAATTCTCACTAAGGCCTAGTTGAGCTTTTAGGATCGCCCGTCCTTCAAACAGAAACTCCTCTGTAAACACTTAGCTTATTTCATTAAAACTTGGTAGGATGTTCCCTGCATGAAGCTCTACCATAGCTGTTCAAGGAATTCCATTTTATGCAGAACTCTGATGGCTATGACAACAAATAGTTATAACTTTTAATATCTTCTGTAAAACCGCAAGCCACAGAGCTAAGATATTCGACATGTGGCACTGTCTTTACATATTGTTTGAGTCAAAATTGATCCTGTTCAGGGGGTCATATGATTGACATAAAGATACATAGTAAAATTTCAGACAGAACTTAAATATTTTGTGTGTAGCATCTCGTGGTGGTCCTCTTACTTGTTTTTGCATTGACTTGTTTTAAAATATTCCTGTATAATACCATAAGGCATAAAGCTGAGATATTTGGTATGTAGCATCACCTAGTAGTCCTCCGAGACGATTGTTCTTATTATGGCCTTTGGATCAAAATCTGCTCTGCCCCAGAGCTCACTTATTTTATATAGATTTATAAAAAGAAACACTTCTTAAAATCTTCCTGTCTAAAACCATGATGCGCAGAGCTTAGATAGTTGGTATCTAATATTGCCTAATGGTCCTACCAATGGTTATAATTTTGGCACACTCCGGGGCTTTTTATTTTGCTAGCCTAATTATTACAGGAATTAAATTCTTCTTCTTCATAGAGTTCATATATTTGAAATGTAGCCTAGTCTAGTAGTCTTCTCGCTAAGCCGTTCTAAATGTGCGACTAGTGTCAAAACTGACCGCGTCCTTTTGACCTAGTTTATAGCTTTAGAGCCACAGTGTAATAATACTTTTACTTTGTATTCATTCACGCTATTGTTGACTGTATAGTACGATATAGTACCAAGTGGTATCCAGGTGTGCGATATATGGCCTCGATGGCCCTCTTGTTGATAAATACAACAATATATATACAGTGTATCAATATGTTCTAGCTTTACTATTCAGTCACCTCACCCCTCAGTGATATTTCAATAATATTTGTTTCACCTCTCTTTCTGTTTCTAATATGTCGCATGATAAAAATGTCGTTTAGACACACATAAAGCACTAATTTATTAAAAGGACACTCACTACATCTAGCGTGTTAAAGTGAAATTTTAATGCATTATTTTATAATGAGAAAACGTCAAAGATGCTCTCTACATAGTACTGTAGTACTTTACTTCCTGTAAAGTACTACAGTATTATGTAGAAAGCATCTATGACAAAACGTCAAAACAAGTTAAAAGTTAAAAGTCTGGAGAATTTTATAACAACATAAACACTGATTTTAGTTTATTTACACCATTTAGAACAGCTTTACTTTTTATATTTCCTAAAGACAGTTTTTCGTAATGTGCTCTGACTTTCAACTTAGATTCTCTTGCATCACTCCTGCGTGTACGCTTTTCCATTATAAAATAATGCATTAAAATTTCACTTTAACACGCCTCTAGAGTAACCTTTACTTGACATGTACAATCAATCAATTCAATAGATCGGCGCAAACTTACAAGTATCGGCAACTTTTCAATTCAAAAGGTATAGACCGGTTTGATCAGTTATTTATACAAAATGTTTGCACAGATGTTCGCTATGCCATTGACATAGTTTTACCGTTATAGTTTTACAAAACAATACAGTTGTATGATACTTTTCAGTACAATACAGAAAATAAGAGTACTACGGTACAATGAAGTACTACAGAACTTTACAGCTTTTGCTGACATTTATCACAATGTTTACTACATGAAAATCAGCTACCTCAGATTATTGTCTTAGGATAAACTGTGCCGTTTTGTTTTTGTGTAGCATCGAAGCAACCTTTCTTTCCTGAAAACCGTTCACAGGAAAGCAATTATGACAGTAAGTGCCTCGGATTCTGTTTCTATACAAGTATATCAACTGCTGTAGTTTAAAACAAATAATAAATTAAATGAAATTAAGAAGACCGCAATGGTCGGCGCACAACTGAAAGGCTGCAGAAAGTATCAAATGCAACTCTTTCTTTCCATTCACCATTCTGACGCACTACTGATGCATTCAATTTGGGTTAACCGTTTAGTCATTTTGACTTTTGCGACAGATAAACGGTTTTAATGGTCGCAAACAGTTGTAACAGCTCCGACTAACGACGTCGCCTTTAGAAATATTTCTGACCATTAAAACCGTATAAAGTCAAACCTGTGAACAAAGACTACTGTTGGGAAAGGGAAAAAGGGTTTTTTTTTTGGGGGGGGTTTTTTTTTTTAAAATAAAAAAAAAAAAAAAAAAAAAAAAAAATTTTCCCCCCCCCTTTTTTTTTTGTGGGGTTTTTTTTTTTAAAAAAAAAAAAAAAAAAAAAAAAAAAAAAAAAAAAAAAAAAAAAAAAAAAAAAAAAAAAAACCCTTTATTTCCTGAGTTTCGATATTTAATATGAAAATGACATATGGATATAACGTACTCGGGAAAGAAAGAACACATTTAAATGGCCCCATATACGGAGTATACTGTATTTCTCATAGTCCTTGTTCTGAGAGAATTTCCCAACAGTGAAGTCCGAATGATCTCTGAGTTTACACATATTCCCTATGCTTAAAGAAGTGTTACATTTTAGTAAGACATTCTTTTAAAAGTGAACGATTTCCGTCATAACTTCACCCATTGCAAAGTTCAGCTGTAACGAAGGCAAAACTACCATCTTTCAGTCAGTGCCACTTTGACCCAAAGGATAATTAGGTTTGACGTCTTAAAACACGATGCTGTACATACGTACAATCGATGGTTTCTACATGTAATTAATTATTTCAAAAACAATTCCAAAGCAATTAAAATGCTGTCTTTCTTATAAGCAATTAGCAATATTCGTGATTAGATTCGTGAATATTCGTAATACAATTGATTTAAATTTATTTTACATAATATTTTGATCGGTGATTTTTCTTATTTAATTTTAAGTGTGTATGCCAATAATTTATTCGATTTCTCACAGGCAACTAGCAGTCGTGACAACCTTCTATCGTAATAAACTCCCGATGGTTTCAAGACACCATCTGTTTCTTTTAGGATCACTTCAATCTCCTGCTGCTTTGGTGAGAGCTTAACTACCGTGTTACTGCTATACCCACAGGCAAACAACTGACCTCTACCATCGGTACATATTCCTTCAGGGGTTTTCAATTTCTTGCTGCTGAAAGTGCTGACCATATTACCAGCAAGATCCAACATAGATATGTTACCAGTACCAATGCTGGTAACAAGGAGATGTTGACCATCGTCGCTGACTGTGATGCACTTTGGTATTGCAGATAAACGTTGTGAAGCACGTGGTAGAAAACGTTGTGGTTGTCCAGCACTGTTATACACTTCTATATTACCAGAAGATGAATTATGCCTTGAACCACAACAAACATACAACTTGTCATCTATATATATCATGCCCCTACAGAAATTTCCTGTGGTGAATGTCCTTGTAAATGACAGATTTTTTCCCACAGAGACAAACTGTACTTTCTTGCAATCACATATAGACACGGCAACTTCACCAGGAACAGTAGCACAAACACAGACAGGCTGACCTGGTAGTTGTATGGAATCAAGGAGTTCATAAGACTGATCGAGTCGCTTCAGTTTCTTATTGTCATAATCAGTGATAATTATATTTCCATCTGGTAACTTGCATATGTCGTTACTACAGCAATTCTTCGTATCAGACTTCTCCTTTACAACAAAATTTCCGAAAAGTTTCGCTTTGTATTCTATAAACTGCTCAAAAAGACCGAAATGAGCCTTCGTCGGAATATGGGATACGAGGTTAATTGTAACGTTGGTATTTTGACGTTGTGCTGAGCTCGGCTTTGTGCCTGAAACTACCGAAGAAGGTTGGGCTGTAACTGAATGCGTTTCATCAAACCATCCGAGGGTTACAATCGAACTAAGGTGCTTTTCAATACTCGCATCTATTTGGAAGACAATAGACTCAGGTGCAGTGGATGCTATGTTTTCGACTCTTTCTATGGATTCTTGAATGAAACATTTGCAAGATTTAACCTGAAAAAACAGTTCGCACTCGTTATCTCCCCTGAATGAATCGAGCTGTTGTAGGATATCTTCAGCTTCCGTCTTCATTTCATCGAGAAATGTTCTGTCTTGTTCCAATCTACTGATGATTGATGTTTCTTTCAGATTCAGCTCGTTGAGACTTTTCTGCTCCAAATCATCCAAGTATGTGTTTGCTTTCTTCCTGAAGTCTGCGATGGTTTGCTTAACTTGCTGTTTCTCCTTGTCTATGCGAGATCTGTCTGCTTTTTGGTCATGTAGCAGATTGTGAAGATCTGACAGGAAGACCTTTGTTTCAAATCTTATTTTTCGGTATTCGTCGCTTGTCTTAATGCCTTTGGCAGCATCGGGTAAATGTTTGGTTTTCTTGCAGTAACTTAAAATAAAGTAAAACAAAATACTTAAAATATGAACGGAAAGTATTTTACTTTTGAAAATACCTGTGTATAAAATGGTTCACATTGACTTGATGAGCTAGTTGTTGGCTCCACATGACCTAGTTTATCTTGACAGATATTCTGACCAACTTTCAATATGATTTGGTGTAAAATGTGACTTAAAAAGTTTCCTATTATGACAGGTGCCGTAGTTTTTTTTACCACATGACCCAGTTTTGAATTTGGCATATAGATTATAGAGATAAAAAATTCGACTAATTTTCATGATGATTGAGTAGGAAATGTGGCTTCTAAGCGTTAACAAGGTTTTTGTATGATTTGATCCCTTTACCGAGTTTTTAAACACACGATATTTAGTTTCAAACTCGACCTATAATTTATTAAGACATACATCCCGAGTAACATAATATGGTAGCAAATGTGGCTTCTGCAGTGTCAACAAGATTTTCCTATAACTGTAAAGCATTTAATATTCGCCAAAACTTTATTTTTCGCGTTTTTTCTTTTTCGTGAGATTATCATCATTTAACTTATTCAAAATCCTCCAGAAATAATTGTGAACCAGCATGGTCGCTTGTAAATTAATTCAATATCTTGCTCACTTTTTATCTCGCGAATTCAAAATGCTTTACAGTGTTTGACCTGGTGACCTCGTTTTTGACCCAAGTTGACCCAAGTTTGAAATTAGCCTAGAGATCATTAAGACAAACATTCCGACCAATTTTCGTGATGATTCTTGACCAAATATGACCCAGTATCAACATTTCTGGTGCAAGGTTTGTTCAGGATTGCAAAGTTGAAGTGACCCTTTTAGTGTTGACAACGGACAGACAAGCGGACGGACGACAGAGTGCTTAGCCTTACTAATATATCATCGCTTATCTTTGTTCAGTTGAGCTAATAAACAATTTACACTATATACGTGTACAACAAGTAAGCGCTCTATATATTCAATTTGGACTTGTTTGTAAATAGAAACTGCATCAATACCAATGTGTTCAGATGTGATATAAAGACAAAGTCCAGTTATGATATAAGCTAATATAGTAAAGTTTTATCCCCGTCAAATGAAGTAAATAACTAAAAAGGAAAACTAGAAAATGTATTGGTTTGACTGTTTCAGAAAAAACGTTTCTTGAATTTCACCATCCCCCGTCTTTTTCTTCAAGTTACAGTCATACAGAACTGAGTTGTTGTAAGCTGAATTAAATCGGTACTACTAGTTTCAGACAACAAGAACTCTTAAGAATATGTAGAATAATTAAGGGCCTTATTTCTGTTAAAATCCAGTTCCTAAATTTTCCGTTCTTAGAGAATTCATAGTTGCTTAATTATGCGAAACTGAATCTAATCTAATTCTTACGAGTTTTATCTGAAAAAGAAGCATTAAACAAATGTACCACCCCATCCGGGCTTCATCTCTGCGGGGGGGGGGATTCTTTCTTCGGCATCTTACAGTCATATAAAACTCAGTTGTTGTAAGTTATATCCGCACTATTAGTTTAAGAAAACGAAAATTCTTAACTTTCTAGAAAAGTGCTACATTCCCTAAAGGAAAAAATTTAAAAAAAAAAAAAAACCCCCAAAATTTTAAATTAAAAAAAAAAAAAAAATTTTTGAAAAAAAAAAAAAATTTTTTTTTTCCCCCCCTTAAAAAAAAAAAACATAGGGATCGCTTTGTCCGTCCGTCGGTCCATCCGTCCGTCACATAAACTAAACGTTGGCTATAACTTTGCCATTTCTTAAGATTTCTTCATCGAACTTTACAATTGTATTGCTTATGATAAATGGGTCATGATGCCGTCAAATTTTGAAGGTCAATGTCATATTTGACAGAGTTATGCCCCTTTTTGTATTTAGATTTTGTCACGAAAATTAACGTTGGCTATAACTTTGCCATTTCTTAAGATTTCTTCATCGAACTTTACAATTGTATTGCTTATGACAAATGGGTCATGATGCCGTCAAAGTTTGAAGGTCAATGTCATATTTGACAGAGTTATGCCCCTTTTTGTATTTAGATTTTGTCATGAAAACTTAACGTTGGCTATAGCTTTGCCATTTCTTAAGATGTCTTCATCAAACTTTCAAATTGCATTGATTATGACAAAAGGGTTGTGATGCCGCCAAATTGTGTAGGTCAAGGTCATATTTGACAGAGTTACGCCCCTTTTTGTACTTAGATTTTGTCACGAAAATTAACGTTGGCTATAACTTTGCCATTTCAAAAGATTTCTTCATCAAACTTTCAAATTGTATTACTTATGTCAAAGGGGTTGTGATGCCGCCAAGTTTTATAGGTCAAGGTCATATTTGACAGAGGTATGCCCCTTTTTGCACAAAATTATTGGTTATTCTGACAAAGCATAAGAGGGCGACACAAGTGTTCTACTGAACACCCGTCTAGTTAAATATCTGGTCCCATTCCCCACGAGGTGCATTGTAGGGCAGTGTATGTGGTGAATATTAAAAAGAATAATCATGAAACAATTTGAGCCAGTTGCAAATAAAATCTAAAACATAACCGGTTCAAGAGAAATTTTAATGTTTTTTATATCTTTTATATTGAGTATAGAGAGGAAAATAACAATTTAAGGGCAATACCGCTGAAGATACTTATCGAATCCTACGTGTTGTGTGTGCGCCGCGGCATTATATACTTATTTTATGTTTCAACTTTAATTGAAATTCTAAACATGGGTTCTTTAGTTATGGCTCATGACGAACGGAGTAATTGAAGGACAGACGGACAACGCAATAACAATATCCCTAAGCCTTTGAGGGATAACGCTCCATATAAGCACACAACCACTTTAGTTTGGACTTCGTATATTAAGTAGAAATCATGTTATATGTAATATAAAATCAAAGCCGAATTATGATATAAACGATTGACTCCTTTATAAAAACGGAACCACTCGATATATTCCACTTGGATTGACTCTATTATAAGAACGGCACTACTCGATGTATTCAACTTGGATTGACTCCATTTTAAGAACGGAGACCGCTTAATATATTCAACTTGGATTTCGTATAAACAAAAGCTGTATCTACCAATTTGAATCTTTGCCATATATGCACGGCGATATAAACAATTGATACTATATCGACAAAGAGCATTACTTTATACATGTAGATGTAATTTTCAATCTTGCATTTCCTACACAATCAATATGACCTAATACTTTTTTATCATGATATACAAAATGTACCTTAAGTCCATATAATCATGATAATATAAACATAGCTTCCATACTTCCTGCTTTGTAAAGCTGTAAATTTATACCGGTACGCGATCGATAAACAATTTAAGAAAATAACTATAGTGTTAAATAATACAAACTCAAGGATATACAAACTAAATGATATTTGGCAAAAGGAGTATTATCAGAGGCACATACAATAACTAATTATCTACTAAATAATGTGGTATAATAAAATGTCCGTTGAAGGAATCGTAAGGCCTAGAACTTAGATACTTGCTGTGTAGCATTGTGCGACGGTCATAAACTAAATAAGTATTTTCAAAGCGTGCCCCTGGTGTTCGCTTGCTTTTTGTAGACTTTTACTAGGAAATACAGTAAAAATCTTGTACTTTCACGTTGTTTTCTACGACCATTTTGTTGACCTCATATAGCGGTCAATGGTATACAGATGAGCGATATAGGGTATTTTTGTTCTGTAATATATTTTGTGTTTGCAGTCGTTTCAAAATGATACAAAATGAGAAACACATGCATGTATATAAGATGGAAAACCAAAATGGCCTGTTGCACTAAGTTTTAAACAAGCGGCCATCTATATATTGAAAGTAAAGCCTTATAGTACGTCATCTACAGAACCAAAGACCACTAAAGTCAATACACCTAAAAGCTGATCAATCAGCGTTTTCAATCGTAACTCTATATTGATATTTAAGCCAGTTGTTTTGTTAAGCAGGCCATTGCATGATTACACTTCATTCACAACTTTGACCGATTATTTTCCAAAAATATTACCTGTGCTCGAGAGCCTTACAGACACTACAGCAGACGACATCATGATTTCCACAGAAAATATTCATGAGTTCTCCGGGATGTTTTAAACATCTCTTCGTAGGGAAGGACTTAAGTGCGGACTGGCTCACGGCTGTGAACTGTCCATTATCCAGTTGCTTGTGTCTTCTATTCAATGGAATACGATTGTGAGACTTAACACATGGATCACACATGTAAACAAAACATTCCTCACAGTATTTAGCAGCTTCCACATGTTTTCCTTCATCTCCGCACAGAGAACACGGGAAACCATGAAATGGTTCATGCCCGCCTTCTAACGTCCTAGATAAATTGCCACCGGTCGCCATATTGTAACAAATTTATCACTTTCCTTTAATAACCATGTATTAAAAATAAAACACAACTTTTCAGAGCCAACATGTGAATTGTTTTTATTTATGTTTGTTTATGATTCATCGATATTTCACGTTGAGTCGCAAGAACACTGAATTAACAGTTCCTTTAGGTGAGCATTTAATTTTGTTTATCTTTTATTTTACTTCCTTATCACCAGATGTATCTAGATACCCGGGTCAACAAATAACGAGACTGTAAATTCAAATTTCAGAAATTGATCCTGTGTACAAATCAGAATTACATTTCAGGTGTTTTATGTATGAAGGTCGCATTTGACAATATCAGCTGAACTTTTCTAAAAATAGAGAAATAAAATAAGATGTCAGTGGTATATATAAATTTGTTTTTATCTTATTGTACGTAAATGATATACTGTGACAAATGAAACTAGAGCTATCACTAAATGTGATTAATACCCCCAAAATACTGCTTTATAAACTGAGGAAGTTTGTAGAAACAGAATACCTTGCAAGCAAACTAAAAAGAGATATTGTTCTTGGCAATTACTCTGTATTTTGTCAAGATAGAGTTATGGTTCTTGTACACGAGATTTCCTCTCAATGTGCTTGACCATTGTATAAAGGTGTAGTGAATGCCAACCAGTAGTTTTCAAATTATGCTCGAGACAAGTAAAAGTAACAAAGGGCAATAACTCTGAAATGAGTCAAGATAGAGTTATTATTCTTTTGCACTGCACTTCATCTCATTGTGCTTGACCATTGTATGAAGTTGTATTGAATACCAACCAGTAGTTTTCGAATAATGCTCCGGACAAGGAAAAGTAACAAAGGGCAATAACTCTGTAATTAGTCAAGATGGAGTTATGGTTCCTGAGCACTGCACTTTCTCTAATTGTGCTTGACCATTGCATGAAGTTGCATTGAATTCCAACAAATGGTTTTTTAATTATGCTTTGGACAAGGAAAAGTAACAAAGGGCAATAACTCTGTAACGAGTCAAGCTAGAGTTATGGTTTCTATGCACTGCACTTCCTCTCAATGTACTTGTCCATTGTATGAGGTTGTATTCAATTCCAACCAGAAGTTTTCAAGTTATGCTCCGGACAAGGAAAGTAACAAATGGCAATGACTCTGTAAATACTGAAGATAGAGTTATGGTTCTTGTACACTGCAATTCCTCTGATTGCGCTTGATCATTGTATGAAATTGTTTTAGATTCCAATCAGTAGTTTTCAAGTTATGCTCCGGACAAGGAAAAGTAACAAAGGGCAATAACTCTGTAATTAGTCAAGATAGAGTTATGGTTCTTGTACACTGCACTTTCTCTGATTGTGCTTGATCATTGTATGAAATTGTTTTGGATTCCAATCAGTAGTTTTCAAGTTATGCTCCGGACAAGGAAAAGTAACAAAGGGCAATAACTCTGAAATTAGTCAAGATGGAGTTATGGTTCTTGTGCACTGCACTCCCGATTAATGTGCTTGACCATTCTATGAAGTTGTATTGAATTCCAACCAGTAGTTTTCAAGTTATGCTCCGGACAAGGAAAAGTAACAAAGGGCAATAACTCTGTAATGAGTCAAGATAGAGTTATGGTTCTTGTACACTGCACTTCCTCTGATTGTGCTTGATCATTGTATGAAATTATTTTGGATTCCAATCAGTAGTTTTCAAGTTATGCTCCGGACAAGGAAAAGTAACAAGGGGCAATAACTCTGTAATGAGTCAAGATGGAGTTATGGTTCTTGTGCACTGCACTTCCTCTCAATGTGCTTGACCATTGTATGAAGTTGTATTGAATTCCAACTAGTGGTTTTCAAGTTATGCTCCGGACAAGGAAAATGCAACAGACCGCCCGACCGACCGCCCGACCGACCGACCGACCAACCACCGGGTGACTCCTATATACCCCCCTAAACTTCATTTTGGGGGTATAACTATATAAAATTGTCTTTAAATGAATTGAAACCGAAAATAGATTTAAAGCAAAAAGATTATGGCCATAATACAGTTGTACTGTCAAATTACGTTCATTGAAGAACTATAACAAAACTGAATATCAGAAAACTTTGTTGACAGTTGATTAGGAACCAATTATGTTTTTTGATAATATTCTGGAAGCATATGAACGTTTTAGAAATTGTTTTCTTTCAGTTATTGGCAATATAGCTCTAGTCAAACAAGTCAGAATTAAGCAACGTACTTGAACCATGGATGTGTGCTGAAATTCTCCAGTGTATCAATGAACGAGATAAAGTATTTCATATATATACGAAAAATAAGTCAGAGAATTCTTTTAAACAGTTTAAAAGTCTGAGATTCTAAATCACTGTGGAAGTCTCTTAAAACATAAGGTCTTCCATCTAAGACATGCAAAACATAATCTGAAAATTGTATTGGCTTAAAATTGTTTCGACAAAGTGAAAATATGTGAAATGTGTAATTGTTTTTATACAACAGTTGCATCAAATCTTATTGCAAAATTACCCTCATCTTTAGTGCAATATGAGAACATATTTGTCGAATGTTTCTATTTTTTAAAAGGCGTTTATATTTATATTTACTCTTTTTAACTAGTTTTAGAAAGTAAGTTTCTTAAAGGGGCACTCCCTACATCTAGCAGATTATATTCTCGAAATATAGATAATGTGTTCAATGAACGTAAAATGATGAATAAATAAAATTTCCAAGAAGAACCTATGGCGAAAAATTCCTCATTTTACCACAATTAATCAATATAATTACTTTCTGTAATAAATCGCATCCACCTATTAATTGTACAACAACAACTCTACATTATTAGATTAGATTATTGAATAATTTACGGTACTACAGTATATTTCAAACCGCTGATTTTATCGATAATGACTGGGAATGCATAGCTTAAACTTGTAGGTTATGTTGCAATACTTCCAAGGATTCTATTATTTATGTTTTGGAGGTTATTTAGTTTGACATCAGTTATAGGGTATGTCACTTTAAATACATAAACAGTTTGAGTCCAACTAAATATACTGGTATTGATGGTATTCCGGCAAGATTTGCTTCGGATGGCGCTTGTGTAATTGTATTTACTCTGACTCATATTATCAATTTGTCTTTCATTCAGGGTGAAGTACCAGAGTTGCCCCTTTATATAAGAAAAAATAAAAAATGATCATCGTTGCCATTATCATCATTAGTAATTATATAATTTATTTCGTGTTACTTTTATAATATAGTATGTTTTACTGTGATATATGAAATGTTTAATAACCATGTTAATGCACTTTTTATACCGAAATAAGTCTATCCATCTATATTCTGTAAACGTCGCTAACGCCATGGTTGCTGCTAACGTGACCGCTTCTGCAATACAATGATATATTTAATGTATATTTTGAAATACATATAAAATGTCTTACTACACGGCAATGCGATCTTTTTTCTCAAACAGTGGATCTATGGGTAAACCCTCCATACCTCAGTTAACAAAAGTTTGCTTATACATTTATGATTACTAGTATATGTATAATATTATGGTTTATAATTAAAAGTTAACCACACGTACGAACTAACTACCTTTAGAAACAGTGAGGATAATATTTCATATCTCTCAAAACGTAAATTTGTTGAAGCTAACGTGTTTTTATTTTTTCTTTATGCAAGTTTTTTTTTGTATTATGGAAGCACAGCTTGGTAACGTAAATAATTTTTTTCTTATTACCAGGTTGAGCTTTAAAGGTCGCTAACCGTTCGGTGTCGGCGTCCGCCCGTCCTTCAATTGACATCTCTTCTGAAACCACTTTTAATTTCGTATAAAAGCTTGGTAGAGATGTTCGCCGCATGAAGCTGTTCATTCCATTGCGAACTGTAGTTGCTTTGGCAACAAAACGTTAAACAAAACCATTAAAATCTTTTCCGAACCACACGCCACAGAGCTAAGTTATTTGATGTGTGGCACTGTCTAGTTGACCTCTATATGGATTGTTCAAGCATGCGCTAGGGTCATTATTGGCTCTGTTAATGTGTAACTTGTTTTTGCATTGACTTGTATATTGAAATATTTTTAAAATCTTCTTGTTTAATAACATAAGTTATAAACCTGAGATATTTGGTTTGTAGCATCACCTACTGGTTCTCTACCACGATTGTTCTTCTTAAGGCCCGGCCCAGAGCTCACTTATTTTATATAGATTAATAAAAAGAAATATTTCCTGTCTAAAACCATGATGCACAAAGCTTAGATAGTTGGTATGTAGCATTTCCTAGTGGTCCAACCCATTGTTATGATTTTGGCACACTCCGGAGGCTTATTATTTTGCTAGACTAAAAATGAAACTATTCTTCTTTATATAATTTAGATATTTGGAATGTAGCCATCATGGCTTTCTTGTTGATAAATATTTACAGTGTATCAATATGTTCTAGCTTTACTATTCAGTCATTCCACCCCTCAGTGAAATTTTGGTAATAATTGTTTCACCTCTCTTTTTGTTTTTCATTATACCGCATGATAAAAATGTCGTTTAGACACGCATAAGCACTCATTTATTGAAGGGGTACTCCATCAATCTAGCAGATTATATTTTCCAAACAGAAATTATGTGTTCAATGAATGTAAAATGACAGATAGATACTATTTTAAAGAACAACTTATATCGAACAATGCTTCATTTTCCCACAAATAATCAACATAGAGGCCTTTTATGATAAATTGATATCCATCCATTAATTTAACAACAACAACTTAGTTTAACAACAATAACTAATTCTAACTATGTAAGAGTATTGATTGGTTAACGGTATTGCAGCATATTTGAAACGCTGATTTTATCGATAATGACTGGAATAAATATTTTAAACTTTCAGGTTAAGTAATAATATTTATAATTAAGGAGTGTCTCTTTAACTAAATACTCTTACTTTTCCTTTCGGCTTCACTTCTTTATTTTCGAATTAATTGCTAGTTGTGTAGTAGATATATCGTATTATTAGTGATCATGTATACGCTCAAATATACGCACACACACACATGTATGCAATCTCCTCCGGTCTTTTTTACACAAAAGAGAAAAAGAGATGTCAGTAGGCTCATAAATATCTGATTATGATAAACCGGTACCCGAAAATAATTCCTGGCTTTTTGTTTTCAATGCGTTGCGCCTCAGTGCAACGTATGTTTGGGGTCACGAAACTGGAAATCACTGGTAAGGTGACAATGACCATTTTATCACCGTATCGGTAGCAGTAAATAAATTCGTTTACTATACTGAAAAGACTTCGGTAAGTTACTGACATTTTTGAACTAAATTCCACTGGTAATCAGTGCAGTAATCATAATTTTCTACAAAGGTACAATTATTTTAATGATAAAAATTATGAATAATCTTGTTTTATATTAAACAATATTTTATTTTGTTTCTTTCGGCAAATAACAAACAAACTGTACTTTCTTCTCGGCAAACAGAGACACAGCAGCTTTACCAGGACCAGCAGCACATACACCGAAAGGCGGAACGGGTAGTTTAATCGAATCAAGGATTTTATAAGACTGATCAAGTCGCTTCAGTTTCTTATTGTTAGAATCAGTGATTAGTAAATTTCCATCTGGTAACTGGCAAATGTCTAGTATACAGCAATCAAATGTGTCGGATCTCTCCTTTAAAGCAAATTTCCCAAATAGTTGTGTTTTGTATTCTAAAAACTGGTCAAAATGACCCGAAGGAAACTTTGTCGGAATAAAGGATGCGAGGTCGGTTGTAACTTTGGTATTTTGACGTTGTGCTGAGCTCGTCTTTGTGCCTGAAACTACTGCAGAAGGCTGGGCTATAACAGTATGCGTTTAATCACACCACCCAAAGGTAACTAAGGAACTAAGGTGCTTTTCAATACTTCCATCTATTTGGAAGACAACAGACTCAAGTGCAGTGGATAATATGTTTTCGACTCTTTCTGTGGAATCTTGAATGAAACATTTGCAAGATTTAACCTGGGAAAACAGCTCGCATTTGTTATCTCCCCTGAATGAACCGAGCTGTTGTAGGATGTCTTCAGCTTCCGCCTTCATTTTATCGAGGAATTTTTTTTCCTTGTTCCAATCTACTGATGATTGATGTCTCTTTCAGTTTCAGCTCGTTGAGACTGTTCTGTTCCAATTCATCCAAGTACTTGTTTGCTTTCTTCCTGAAGTCGGCGATGGTTCGCTTAACTTCTTGTTTCCCCTTGTCGATGCGAGATCTGACCGCTTTTCGGTCTTTTAGCAAATTGTAAAAATCTGTTTGGAAGATCTTTGTTTCCTTCCTTATATTTGGTATTCGTTGCTCCTTGTAATGCATTTTGCAGCATCGGGTAAATGTTGGGTTTTTGTACAGTTACTGAAAATATAGAAAAGACAAAATACTTACAATATAAAAAGAAAATAGTTTACATTTGAAAATTTCTATTATTTGACCCCCTGCCGTAGTGTTTTTGACCACATGACCCAGTTTTGAACTTGGCATAAAGATTTTTAAAGATAAACAATCCGACTAATTTTTTATGATGATTGAGTGGGAAATGTGGCTTCTAAAGTGTTAACAAGGCTTTTGAATGATTTGATCCCTTGACCGAGTTTTTAAACCCACGTTACTAAGTTTCAAACACGACCTAGATTTTATTAAGATATACAGCCCGACTAATTTTCATGATGATTGTGTAGCAAATGTGACTTCTAGAGTGTCAACAACGTTTTCCTATAACTGTTAGTTATGAAATTTTCTCCAGAACTTTATTTTTCGCGTTTTTTCGCGAGCTCACTGCTTCGCGAATTCATCATTTTACTTTTTCAAAGTTCTTTAGAAATGATCTTGAACCAGCGAGGTCGGTCGTTTCTGAATTCATTGTCTCGGAACATTTTATCTTGCGAATTCAAAATGATTTACATTGCTTGAACTGCTGACATCGCTTGTGTACCAACTTAACCCAAGTTTGAAATTGGCCTAGAGATTATAAAGACAAACATTCTGACCTACTTTTATGATGACACTTGACCCAATGTGACCCAGTATCAACATCTCTTTTGCAAGTTTGTGCAATTATGCGCTCTATATTTATGCCCATTTAATACGCATTCCATAGATTTATTTAAAAAGCTAGACTGTTTGAATTTATAATAGGTGTATTTATCATACAGCAATAATGCCGTCTTTGTCGCATTTTCGCGTTGCATATCGAAAATGCGAACGCGACAATGCGACATAATACTGTGCTTTGTCGCTTTTTTGCTCGGCGGAGCAAAAATGCAAAAGGTGAAACTTTGAAGGTGAAACGCAACACACTTTTCGTCGGGTTGGCGGGTAAAGAATGGTGACTTTGATATCACCAAATCTAATAGGTAAAATTCTGCATTCCTTGTAAAAAGTTGATATCACTTATTTGAATATGTGATATCATCCATTCGATTAGGCGATATCACCAATTTAAATAGGTGATGCAAATAGGTTATATCACAAAAGTGCATAAGATAGTAAAGTAAAACAGTGCTCCATAGATATCACATACTGGAATATGTTATCTCACATAATAGCTTTGAATAGATGCTATCACCAGTAGGTGATACCATGTTGTCACAGAAGTAATAAATGATATCACGTATTCGAATAGTGGTGTCACTGACTGTGACAATTAGACAAACTATGCTGCATAAAGTTGGAACAATTTATTTTACGTTACGTCACACGTGCACATGAATCTCTTGTTTTGTATTTATACAAGTAAAGCATTTCAACTGTTTGTAATAAATAACAGAAGCAATTAATTGTGTGTATTGGCCTTACATAATATGAATGGATCATTTTGAAAACACCCCTTCGTTTTGTCCGTTCTCCGATGTCCAACCTCACATCTGGCCTCAATTTCATGAAAATACTTAAGTAAATAGTTAGTAACAGGCTTAACTTATTTCAACACTTACCAGCCCCTTGCATGTATATTATTTTAAAGAATTAAACTATTTCAGAATCGTATTTACCCATTTATCTCAATTATATATACACTTGTTAATATTTGTGCAGAAAATGTTGTTTTTAGCAAGTATTTTACACTCAGTAAATTCTTAAGATTATTAAATTCTTAACTTGTACTCAAATGAATTTTTGCTCAATCTGACTTGTATTTAGTATTATCAAGGTCTTTCAAATAGTATGGTCTGGAAACGAGCGTAATACGATAAATAACCTGCCTCGGATCACGTGACAAACATCCGGGTACCCGCAATTTTGGAAAAAGAAAGAAATTATTGATACTTTATATCTACGTATATCTCGATATTTTACCAATCAATTTGACCAACAAAGTGATCCTTAATACAATATATGCATTCCCTATCATTACATAATATTATATTTTACCGATGTTTCGTTTTAGGTGGATTTACGCATTGGAAAGTTGACCTCATACGAACGGGTTTTTTCACAAATGACCAAAAGCCGAAAACCGACCTAATTTTAGCGCTTCTTTCCTACTTGCATGGTGTTCATGGGATTGATGTAACATATTTTTCTCATAGATTTAAGTCTATTGTACGTCTGTTATGTCTTAGATTTTCGTATTTCACCCGTATTTTAATTTTCTGGGACGGTTAGATCCGTTCAAAATCTAAAAATGGCGTCAATGGTGATTTTTTCGCGATACGGTGATATTTTGTGCACAGGTTTTCACTATATATTTAGGGTCAAATGATGGAAAATTGCTAATTAAAATGTAAATTAAGAGTTCTTTTTGAACGGATATGAATTAGATTTTCGTTATTTTAGTTTATAACATAATAACGTACAGTTTTGTAAGACCAGTATCGCGAGTCAAATTACCATCCATCGCTAAAACGCGCAAGACGGAATAGCATGGACCGTGTTTAACTCGCGTTAAAGATAATAGTTAATTATATATAGAGGTTTTAATTTCACAGTTTTACAGAAAATTTCATCAGCTTTCCAATTATACCATTTGTTTTATTAAATGTGGTATTTTAATGACACAATGACGGGCAGTTTTGCATACAACTATCGGACAAATACCAGTTTACTCGCTCGGCGTGATAAATGCACGGCGTGATAAACGCTTCCAGGTAAAAATCGATAACCGAGACAAGATTATCAGTACGATAAGACATTTATAGAGGGCGTTTCCGGACCATACTATTTGAAAGACCTTGGTATTATATAATATTTTTGTTCTTTCAACATGTTAATTTCATCTAAAAATGTACTATTGTTTCAAATGACGACGAGAAACATTATTATTTTTAGTGACAATTAGACTTCAAAATAACTGACTTAGCTAAGCAATTACTTAAGTATTTTCCTGAAATCGGGGCCAGGTATCCGCCAACACATGTCTAATATATTCAATGGTTGCCATGTGAGAGATAAAGTGCCATCTTGTCCCTCTTGTTCCAGTTAACATGTATAAAGAAATAGTAAACATATGAAAAGGAAAAGACGGATTCCCAAATTAAAGGCCGTACCTTTATATCAGATTAATAACAATTTAAAAAGAGCTTGTAAGAACTGTATAAAATTGTAAAAGTCACACATTATATTGTGGAGCCGCCTTGGCGCAGTGGTAGCGCGTTCGCCTCAGGATCGAAAGGCCCCGAGTTCGATCCCTACCATCGCCATGTCGGCAGTGTCCTTAGGCAAGAAACAATTAATTCCAAATTGCCCCATTCTCTTCGAGGTTGATTCCACCTGGAATGAGACTCGAGAGCGATTGATATAACTTGTAAGAACTTGTTTCGCAATCGAGTATAAATAAATTAGTATACACTAATTTTGGAGGCACGTCTTTCATAGGCTAAATGAACAATCACGCAGTGTGGTCACATTTACGACAGGACATGCCATCGCAACTGTTACATTTTAGTTCATTTTTAAGTAGAGCATCTATGCATGCAGATAATGCAGTGATCAATCTTTTCCTGAGAAAAGTATGTATAAAAAGTTATAACGGATTGAATTGTACATAGGCCAGAGTATTACAAATGAATAACTGCAGCAACAGTATTTGTACAAATGTCATTGAGACAGTCCCTCAATTATTTACGAATGACGGATTACGGACCAGCAAGATTTTGTAGTGGGTTAGGTCAATTGTAAAACAGCTGTTATTGTATATTGTAACTGCCCTATTGTTCGGATGATAGTGTACAACTTTTGGCGTTGACTGCCGTTGACGGCGGTGACGGCGTTGACAGCAGTTTTGAAACAAAACACGTGATTTTATGAAGGGTATGTTTTTCTTATTTGTGTTGCCTTATCAGTTGTCTTTGTGACTAGCGGTTTACTCATGATCAAAGGTTCAGCACATGCAATTTTGTTTTGTTTTTCTAATTGTTAAAAGTGGCAGCAGGTTCGATCATCGATTATCTTAACACTGACAACAGTATTGCAAGATGCGAAAAAGACCGAACCTTGCGTGTTCAGTCGATTAGTAACGCTCGTTTGTTGCTTTTACTGCCTACCATGTGCTTTGTCAACATCTATTTTAATACGGTACATAATATGGTGACAGATGGCAGAGCTATAAAGATTTGATTGAAGTTGTCCTTGATTATTCAAAACTATTTATTTCTGAAATTAACACTAATAATAAATGCCAAATGAGGAAACACTCGACAAAGCTTTCATATTTACCGAGGAGTTTTTCCTCAAATGCGGTACCTAGCTATTTGCTCAATATTGCATATGCAGATTCATAGATGTAACTATGGTGATACAATATTTATTAGCCGTTACTCACAAAGACAATTGAGTAGGCAACAAAATCACAATTAAATAGCTTCCGTAAAATCACATATTGAGAGTCTTAATAATAATGTCATCTGTTGAGCCTTTTTAATTAATGCAGCAGTCGTCAAGTGAACTTCAGAGATCTGCAACATGTTCGCTTATGTAGACCTATGTGTTCTGTTTCATAGACGTTTATTTTTTTTCTTAAGTACTTTACCACAATGAAACAGTATGTAATGATGTTTTCCAGCTACGCTATTGTTATGTCATCGTCATTGGGTACAAAATGAATATGCTTATGTAAATGGGGGTTATATGTCAGAGCGAAGTATTTTTTTTTTAATATTTGCGGGTTGTATACCAGTAAAGTCTCTCTCATAATTTGACTCTCCTAATTTCGTATCTAAGATGCTTTTGAAAGCGCACTTCCAGAATATGCGCGTGGTTCATGTTACTGACCGTACAAAGCAGGGTTCACGTCAAATATACCACATCGGCTGAGAAAAGCAGAAGTTTTGCACACAAACTATGATGTGCATGTCCCTAAGATGGAACACGTCAATGGTAAGAATTTTTGATAACACTTGACGATACGTTTCGATTCCTGCAAATTAAGTATGTGGATGCTTGCAGTCTCTATCGTCGATTCAAGTAAGAAAAAAAGATTTATCAATATTTTAGAAACGTGGATTAATACCAGACAGTTTTATGCCAGTTTCGTATTTAATCCAGTAACTGTTTGAATGTGTCCGGTAGCATTTGATATAATATTTGTCTTCAGGATTTCTGTGCTCCTTGATGTTCGGCACGGCAAGTCTTGCTATGAAAAAAGCGGATCGCTTCAATATACAACCTCAATATTTTACAGTGAAATGCACAAACTACAACCTGATAATTCAATTATTTTCAAAATTTCTTCCTAACACATGTCATGATCAAATGATAAAATTAACGTTAATACATAGATTGTAAGACATTACTTTTTTTCTCGGGTATTCCGGTATTTCGGTAGTATTCCGGTATTTCGGTTAACCGTGTGCAGATTTCGACGTTTTACTGAAAAAAATCAACAAAGCATAGCTGTGAAAATAAACAGAACAATTGTTGTTATCGATGTCACATCACGTTAATTTCAATCTTGAACACCAAAAGTAGTTATTTTCATTCGTTGCTGCGCCACTCGTGAAATATCCCTTTGGTGTGCACTCGGTGAACTTAAAACGTGATATTACACCCGAAACCAACAATTATCCTCTATATCTTCATTACCTATTTTGTCTATTATAAGTCCGCCTATTTAAAAGAAACAATATAACATCCTACTGGTTTTGGTATAATTAACACCATGTTCATATCATTATTGAAGTCTAATTATGGCAAAGCGTATTTTTAGAAGTCGGAGACAATTACAAAGCATCTCTGGTTTAGGTTTAGTTCATTAAGAATAAAAGTGTTAATATTTTAGTAGTTCCGGTCTTACTGGTCTGAAACATGTCATTAATTGTCTACATGTATCAATTTTTTAAGTTTAAAATCTTTTGCGACGTTTTATCATAGATTTGTTCTACATACAAATGTAGTACTGTAGAACTTTACAGTTCTATATGTCTACAATACTATACAGTTGTACGATACTTTTCAGTACAATACAGTCCTTAAGAGTACTGCAGTACAATGAAGTACTACAGAACTATCAAACTTTTGGTGATATATAAGTCTCAGGAGCACTTTGAATAAAAAAATAACTTGTAGCTCTTGTATTACCAAGAAAGGTGTCCTACCGGCAAAACTATTCTTAACGTTTCTTTTTTAATCGTGACAACACGGTTTAATTATAAAGCGCAATAATATTGCAAAACAATAGAACCACTTTCTTAAACGCTTTTTAGATGATAAGCGACAAAATATGAAAGAAAGCATTGTCAACATTGTTTAAGAATAAATACAGCACAATTCCATACTGTCATCATTCTATATTTAAATTAATTATTCAATATGTGAGTATTTAAAATGATACTGGGACTTCTATCACACTGTTGACTATATGAAATTCAGCTGTCACAGCTTAGCGTCATAAGATAGACTTGGACGGGTGGCGCAGTGAGTCAAGTGGTTATCGCTACGGACTACGTGTTTGTATGCCCCCGATTCGAATCCCGGCTGCCGCACTCGAAATTTCAGAAACGCTTTTCAAATGCTTCCTATCCATCTATAGATGAACTGCGAGAAACCCAGAGGTAGTCTCATGTTTATTGGTGCTGTACACCGTAAAATGATTAAGGGGTCTTTTCGTAAAAAGAGTTTCCCCTGTTTCTGCATCTGTCTCATATCCCTTGGTCGACCGGGACTTTAAACAATCAAAGACAAAATGATAAACTTGGCCGTCTTGTTTTTGTTTAATACAACAACAATCTTCATTTCTTGCAAAACCATTCTACCTGTGGTACTTAACAGGAATGCAATTCTTATAATAAGTTCCTCGGATTCTCTTTCTAGACATGAATTTCGTAAAAGTGTTGTTGTAGAAACGAATAATTAATAAATAAAGTTAAAAAGATCGCAATGATTACAGATCGCAACACACCACTGAAAGGCTTTAAAATATCAAATACAACTTACTTTTCATTTATCTTTTCCTGTTTTTCATAATAATTATTTAGCAATAAAGTTCATTACATGTTTATTACTATATACTCTATAGCTTGTATAAATTCATACGTTTTTCATAAAATACTAGAATAGAAGAACAAACAATAACGACTAGAGCCTTTCTAAGTAACTTTTATCGAACCTGATAAATCGTTCTTTGCAACATTACAGAAATCTATCGCTATTTCCTATCATTTTCTTAGTCCATTGTACAAAGTTTTCATAATAAAACACATTTACAGGAAACTTCGTATATAACGACTCCTAGTATAAAGTGATTTCGGATATAAGGAATAAATGTAATAGGCCCGATGTTTGACCTCTTTATTTAATATGAAAATGATATATGTATATACCGTACACTGGATATAAAGAACATATCTAAATGGTCCAGAGCAGTTAGTTATATACGGAGTTTACTGTATTGCTCTTTTTCTTTATTTGCATTTCTCATTGTCTGCGAGAATTTCCCGACAATGAAGTCTAAATCACAGCAGAGATGCTAGCTAATAGAACTGTTTGATACATCTACATGTAAGTTTGATATCCTTTTAAAAGCGAACGATTTCCCTCATACCTACACACTTTCAGTCCGTGCAAATTTCAGCTGTAACGAATGCTACATTACCATATTTTAGTCGGTGCCACTTTGACACAAAGGATACATACGTTTGACTTCGTAACACACAATGTAATACGTACGTACAATAGAGGATTTAAAAAAAATTATTTCGAAAACAATTGCAAAGCAATCGAATGCTGTCGCTCTTCTTTTTAAGGAATATTCGAGAAGAGATAATAATAAAATTGATTGAAAGTTATTTACATAATCTTTTGATTGGTGATTTTTCCGATTTCATCGTGTGTATGACAATAAGTTATTCGAATTCTCACAGGCAACTAGCAGTCGTGACAACCTTCTATCGTTAAATACTCCCCATGGTTTCAAGACACCATCTGTTTCCGTTAGGATCACTTCAATCTTCTGCTGCTTTGGTGAGAGCTGAACTACCGTGTTACTGTGAAATCCGCACACAAACACCTGACCTCTACCATCGGTACATATTCCTGTCGGGTATTTCAGTTCCTTGCTGCTGAAAGTGTTGACCTCATTACCTGCAAAATCCAACACAGATATTTTATCAGTATCAAAGCTGGTAACAAGGAAATGTTGACCGTCGTCGCTGACTGTGATGTTCTTTGGTACGGCAGACAAGCGTTGTGAAGCACGTGGTAGAGAATGTTGTAGTTGTCCAGCACTGTTATATGCTTCTATATAACCAGAAGATGAATCAAGTTTCGAACCACAGCAAACATACAATTGATCATCTGTATACACCATACCTCTACAGAAACTTCCTGTAGTGATTAACCTTGTAAGTGACAGATTTCTTCCCACAGAGACAAACTGCACTTTCTTGTCGTTACACAGAGACACAGCAGTTTCACCAGGACCAGCAGTACATACACCGCCAGGATGACAAGGTAATTGTATGGAATCAAGGAGCTTATAAGACTGATCAAGTCGCTTCAGTTTGTTATTGTTATAATCAGTGATTAGTATATTTCCATCTCGTAACTGGCATATGTCATATATATTGCAATGATTTGTGTCAGACTTCTCCTTTACACCAAATTTTCCATACAGTTGCGTTTTGTATTCTATAAACTGGTCAGAATGACCGGAATGAACCTTGGTCGGAATATGGGATACGAAGTCTGTTGTAACGTTAATATTTTTACTTTGTGCTGAGCTCGACTTTGTGCCTGAAACTACTGAAGAAGGCTCGGCTGTAACAGAATGCGTTTCATCAAACCACCCAAGGGTAACTAACGAACTAAGGTGATTTTCAATACTCGCATCTATTTTGAAGACAATAGACTGAGGGGCAGTGGATGCTATGTTTTCGACTCTTTCTGTGGATTGTTGAATGAAACATTTGCAAGATTTCACCTGAAAAAACAGCTCGCATTCGTTATCTCCCTTGAATGAATCGAGCTGTTGTAGGATATCTTCAGCTTCCTTCTTCGTTTTATCGAGAAATTCTCTGTCTTTTTCTAATGTACTGATTATTGATGTCTCTTTCAGATTCAGCTCGTTGAGACTCTTCTGTTCCAAGTCATCCAAGTACTTGTTTGCTTTCTTCCTGAAGTCGGCGATGGTTCGCTTAACTTGCTTTTTCTCCTTGTCGATGCGAGATCTGTCCGCTTTTCGGTCATCTAGCAAATTGTTAAGATCTGACAGGAAGACCTTTGTTTCCAACCTTATTTTTCGGTATTCGTCGCTCGACTTAATGTCTTTGGCAGCATCGGGTAAATGTTGGGTTTTGGTACAGGTCCTGGAAATATAGAAAAGCAAAAATACTTGAAATATAAAAAGAAAATAGTTTGCATTTGATAATAGCAATATAACAACGGTATATCTGAATATTAAAGCAAGTAAGTCAGTTTTTCTGTATAAGTGGGCCGACGACATGGCAGTCTAATATGAACACAACGTATATCATAAAGTCGTGAAAGCAATAAATAAAGGGATGAAATATAAATTTGATATATAAAAAGGTTCACTTAACACACTCTTTGATCACTATTATACAACATGCAGGAACTGATTTCTCGCCCTCAGTTAATTCACACAGGGGCCATAGTTTAAAATGCAAGAGGGCGATGATAGCCATGCGTAGCTTACCTGTGTACAGTTGCCATTATTTAACCTGATGACCCAGTGTTTGGCCCCACATGACATGAGTTTTTAGTGAAAGATATTGTAACCAAATTTCAATGTGATTGAGGGAGCAAAATGTGACTTAAACTGTTTTCTCAAGGGTTTTCTATTATCTGACCAGCTGTTTTTTGCCCACATGACCAAGTTTTAAACTTGGCATAGAGATCATAGAGACAAAACTTCTGACCAAATTTTCATGAGTTTAGCTTCTAAAGTGTTAACAAGACATTCGTATGATTTGATTCCTTGACCTAGTTTTTAAACGGACGTGACTAAGCTCAGTTTCAGACTGAACCTGGACATGTATCCCAACACATGATGATGGGGCTGAAATATGGCTTCTAGAATGTCAAAAATGTTTTTATTACTGTAAATCACAAAATATTTACCAGAACTTTATTTTCGCGGTTTGTTTGCGAGAGCACCCCTTCGCAAATTCATCATTTCGCCAATTCAAAGATCTCCAGAAATGGTCGTGAAACGTTTTTGTTTTTCATGAATTTATTTTCTCGCGAAATGTTTGTCTTGCGAATTCAAAATGTCTTACAGTATTTGACCTGGTGACCTTGTTTCTGACCCCACATGACCAAAGTTTGAACTTGACCTACAGATAATTTGACATATATCTGACAAATCCACCCCCAACCCCCTGCAACTGGGGCCTGATCTCCGAGGGGATATGTTTTCGTCAAGTTACAGTCCTAAAGAAATTAATTGTTGTAAGTTAAATTAAATCAGTGCTACTAGTTTGAGACAACAAGATTTCTAAAGTTTCTATATAGAACAATTTTGTAAGAAAAGCATTTCATCACCTTAAGGGCATTGTTTCTGTAAAAATCTACTTTACAAATTTTGAGTTGTTAGAGAATACAAAGGTGTTTTTTTTGTGCCAAACAGAATCAAATTCCGACGATCCTTTTCGGAAAAAAAGCATTTTAAAATAGTGTCTTCGTCTCTAGGATTGACTCCATTAAACGAACGGAACCACTCGATATATTCAACTTAGATTGACTCCATTATAATAAAGGTATCATTCAATATATTCCACTTGGATTAAAAAAACTGTATCAATACTAATGTGCCTGCATGCTATATACGCGTGGCTATATAAACGATTGACTTTATATCGAAAATAAACCTTTCTATATGTACATATACGTATATGAAATTATGAATCTTTCATTTCATACACATCAATATGACCTAATTATTTTTTATCTTTTCATGATATACGTTAAGTCGATATAATACAGCCGCGGCTTTCCATACTTACATGTACCTGATTTGTAATGGTGAAAGTTTATACCGGTACGCGATCGATAAACAACTTAAGCAAATAACTTAAGTATGCGTCAAATAGTACAAACTCAATGTTATATATGACAAACTCTATTAAGGGATAACAATTGCCTCACTATACATGTACAATAACTAATTATCTACTAAATAATGTGATATTATTCTACTAGAAAGTTATATACATGTATTTATATAGTGGGATGGGATTTTGTGCATAGGTAAATCATGAAATCTAGTAGAGTCCCCCATTACCCTGGTGTCAAAAATGGCCTTGCCAGGAGGCAGGGGGTATATTTTACATAAAAATATATAGTACAACTTTAAAAATCGCCAGAAACTGTAAGGTTAGAGCTTAGATAGTTGGTGTGTAACATGTTTAAAATCCCCTTTGGGTTAAAACTGGACCCGCCCCAGGGTTCATTTGTTTTATATAGACTTTAAAAAACATATTCTTGTCCAAAACAATGTGGCCTAGTGTTAATATAGCTGTTGTATAGCCTAGTGGTCCTCTACCAAGATTATTCAAATCCGACCCTTGGGGTCAAAAATGGCCCTGTCCAGTGTGAGGCTCATTTTTCACATTAAACTTAAAAGGGTTTTTTCAGAAAGGCCTAGAACTTAGATATTTGTTGTGTAGCATTGTGCGGTGGTCATCTATTAAGTGTTTTCAAAGCATGTTCTGGCGTTCACATGCTTTATGCAGACTTTAATAAGGAATACATTAAATTCTTGTACTTTCATGTTGTTTCTACGATCATGTTGTTGACATTGTATAGCGGTCAATGGTATACAGATGAGCGACCATTAAAACCGTATATACGGTCGCAAATGTCAAAATCGCTAAATAGTTAACCCTTTTCTATCGCACAGTGTGTTTACGTGCAATAATCTAAACGCCGTTCGATTTTTGCGACTATATATACAAAAAAGTATGTTATTTAAAAGTCGCAAATTTAAACGACGTAACCAATCAGAAACGACGTTAGATCGGTAGTGCGTTAGATTTTGCGTTTGCAGTCGTTTCAAAATAATGAACAGAAAAAGGTCAAGATGGCGTGTTATATTTTCAGTTGTTGATCAATATTTTTAAAATGTGAAATAAACAGGAAATTAAGGATTCCAAAGTAGATTCGATGGTGTGACATGTTGACGATATTGATAGCTATTAAAACGATCTTATGTTATAGCATTATCTGCTGAGATATTGGATTTATTTATGGACTTTTACCTGATCTACCTGTCTTTGTTCACCTTTGGTATTTTACCTGTGTTTACCTGTGTTTACCTGTGTTTACCTGAGTAAAGTTGGACATTCTGGTTTATTGGAATTTACAAATATTATTTACAAATACATGTCAGAGATTAATGCCGTCTAAACAGGACAGGAAACGGAGACGACAAAAGTCTTCACCTGGAAATAAACAATTTAATAAAAAACACAAGCAACACGGAACTATTGGAAGTGATAGTGAAGGTTCTGTGTACCACGATACAATTGAGCCGTCTGATAGTGACTCCGACGCGGATAATACCATTGTTTCACCACCTTGTGACTCAGACATGGCATCAGGTATGACATTCCCAACACTCACTACGGAAAACCTCACTCAATTAAGTTCCTTACTTGCTCCTAAGTTAGCACCTGTGTTAATTCGTGACATTAAAGACGCACTAAAAGATGAAGTCGTCCAGGAGCTTAGGCATGATCTAGTCCACATAGTTCAAAATGAAATGAAACCTGTACATGATCAAATCATAGCTCTTAAGATTGAAAACGCCAAGCTTAAATCCAGTCTTAGTGAAACCATTACTGAGCTAAAAGACACAAAGCTTGAACTGGATGAGTTGGCTCAGTATGGGCGCCGGATGTGCCTGGATGTGTCTGGCATCCCTGGTGATACTGGAAGTACAGCAGAGGACGTTGAGACTAAAATCCTCCAGCATGCAAAAGATTCCCGCATTTCCCTCAGCTCAAAGGATATTGACAGAATTCATAGAAAAGGGAAGCCGAAAGACGATGCCAATAGGAAAACAATAATTAAATTTACGAATTCGAAATTCCGCCAATCAGTCTATGCTAATCGTAAGAAATTTGGTAACGGGGTTTTTGTTCAAGAGAATCTAACTCCCCTGCGTGAAAATCTGAGTTATGAGGCCAGAAAATTAAAATAGACAGGACTTGGGTATCTGGATGCAGAGTATATGTGCAGCTAAAGAACAAATCAAGTGGTCGAGTCTTACATAGTTTGGACGACTTGGAACTTATTAATACTCTGATTCCGACCCCTGGATCGCCTATGAATGAAAATCGGTAATATGTCATAAGTCAAGTTTGGTCAAGCGGACAGTATATCTAGTTAACAATTACACTCGTTATACGTATAACACATCTCACTGATTTGGGATTTATATAAGTAATCAGACCGCAATAGTTACTGACAACCTTTTGTTGTACAAACTACATGCTGATATTAGATAAACATGTTAACATATTAACACTTATATTAAAGGATACAGTCCTCAGACAATCCTTTACACTAAAACATTACTGAGCTCTATGGCAGTATTATAGTTTCAGACTTAAATACATTACCTTTCTAAATGTATTACAGAAAATATTTAAATTGTTGCCGTAAAAAATCATCAATACATTCCATTAATATCTCTGCAATGTGCTTCTTTTAGCATATAGAAATGATCAGAGTATTATCGTAAAACTACATTGTTTATAGCTCTCATACACAAGCGATAACTAATGACAAAACTTGAGTAGTCTATTTCATAGTATACAGAGGTCCATGCGAATAACAATGAATACTCCCGTCATTTACATGCTACTGAAATATACAAGTATATGTATTTAGTGTCCGAGTCTTGTACAATTTTTTGTTTATAGTATTCCTAACAGTTTACTAGTATAATATGAATTTGTCAATATTGCATTGTCTAATGTGCTATTTCACTGCTGAAACGTGTGTCTAATACCTCATATACTGACATATACAAGTATATGTATTTAGTGTCCAAATCTTGTACAATTTTTGTTTATAGTATTCCTAACAGTTTACTAGTATAATATGAATTTGTCAATATTGCATTGTCTAATGTGCTATTTCACTGCTGAAACGTGTGTCTCATTTGTCATGTATATAATACAGTAGATCTATAATATACTGTGTTACAAATGTATAACACCGTTGACACTGAAATGATCGTAAATTGTCACAGACTACGTTTTTCACTTATATACTTCCTCTTTCTCCCACAGTAGAGAAATTAATTTAAGCAAGAGTTCATAGCTCTATGTACGCAGTGTTCCTTCTAAAATATTATATTGAAACCGAAGGTGATAACAGTGACTCTTTTTCTTTTTTTAAAAAGTCGCACTATTTCGATTCTATTTATTTTTGGTTTATTTTTAACCATACTTCTTGTCAAACCATAAATGTAAACAGTACTAGCCCGTGAATTTTTTTCAGTGACATAATAGCGCTGACTATACTCCCACAATTTTATAGCCTGTTTCAAAAAGTGTCCATCCATGTCATTAGGTCGTTCAGTTATAAACATTTAACATAATTGTGTAGTGACGTGATATTGGGTATTATTCCCACATCTGCTATAGCTTCTTTCAAAGGAAATTAAGAGGTAAATATTATTTTTTTCTTTCTTTTCTTTTTCACATGCATATTTTTTTCTAGTATTGTAAGTTCGAGAGCTTTAAGATAAATAAATTTTAAAAAAATACTTACAATAAAATTTGAGTTACCAACACAGCACTCAAGTACAGTTCTTAATTATTATTATTAAATGATTTTGATCTACAAGAATGACGAAGGATAATGAAATATTAAAACATAAGCAGATTAACTCGTCAGCTTCATAAATATGTACTGGATGAAATTCTATATAGTGTCCTTTTCTTGGAATCCTTATATCACTATCAAGTAATGTTAAGTCTTTTTTGGATAAGTAGTACTTTATTGTTTGACTGTCTTTTTGTGTGTGCATTCTCGCTTATGCCGGACCCTGGGCCTGGCACTGCTCCAGATTCTGCTCGATGCCCTGTTTTCATCACATCAAATGTTTTTCTGCTCCCTAATGGGTAACGATTTATCTTCATGGAGACAGGCTATCGGGCTATACAATTTAAAGGGACAATTTTTAGAATCGTTGAAAATTACCTTCCAGAATCTATATGGATCCAAATTAAAGATCAAAGTAAGACGTACCTCATTTGTACGGTATACAGAAAACCAAATTCACCAGTAAGTTTTTGGGATAGAATGAACTTGTGCATTGAAAAAGCTTATGAAATGAATAATAATTTAATAATAACAGGTGATATAAACGAAGACCAACTTAACTTATCAAATCATTATTTCCGCGATATACTTACTTTAAATAATCTGCAAAATATCATACAGGAACCAACTCGAGTGACAGACTCCTCTCAAACTTTAATCGATCCAGTTGCTGTTTCACATAATGTTGCATATTTTGATTCGGGAATTTTTCACACTGATAGAAATATAAGTGACCATTTCGGAACATATGTACATATTAAAATTGATATTCATTCTGACAAACCTTATAAACGAAAAGTACTATAAAAGAGCGAATTTTGAGCTTTTAAATGAACTTGTAAGAAATATGGATTGGACTTCCTTACAAACTGGTAGTATACATAATGCCACCGACTTATTTACCAATAAATTTATTGCGTTTTCAGAGATGTGCATTCCGACAAGTCTAGTTACTATCAGGCCGAACGATAAACCTTGGTATACAACTGAAATTAGGAGAGCTTCTCGTAAACGTGACCATCAACGACGTACAGCCATTAACTCTGGCAGACTATGCGATTGGAACAAATTTAAATGTCTCAGGAAAAAAGTAACTAATATGATTAAACATGCTAGGGAGCAATTTTACAACTCCATTGAGTTTTCATTACACGATTTAAGCTCTTCAAACCCTCGTCAATATTAGAAATTAGTAAAGACTCTTATGAAAGAAAATTCATTAAAAGGCGAATCTATTCCGCCGTTGCGCAAGAATGACAATTCGCATTCAGTTAGTGACTATGAAAAGGCAAATACACTAAACGACTATTTTGTATCGGTATCCTCCATTGACGACTCTTCCACTGAACTTCCTAATTTTATACCCAAAACCAACTCGTGTCTATCAGATATGCATGTGAATGAACAAGATATTACAGATGTTCTATCAAACTTAAATGTGAATAAAGCAAGTGGTCAACATGAAATAAGTCATCGCATGTTAAAAGAAACATCGAAGTCTGTATGCAGTCTAGAGTTTAGGACCACATTTGCCGGGAATTACCTAGTAAAAGGTAACTGTTTATCTAAAGACTGCTTTGCAGGATATCTTATTATAATCCTGGTGTGAACTATAAACTGTCCATGGTGCATTATTGATACAACTCTTATCAGAAACAATATGGTCATTTAGCAGTGGTCAGTGTGGATTGATTTCACCTAAATATTAGATTGATACCTAAGGAATGAAAATAATGTTGATTCTGTGAAAATAAATTTACATAAATTTATTAAGAAAAAAAACAACTGATTACAAAATAATATAATAACAAAACCATTGTCACAGTGTTACATTTAGTATTACAGTTTAATTTAATACAGGAAGTTGTAGTGATTTTACAGTTTAGAATAAGTAAATAAAGATGCAGTTTAGAAAACTGATATAACGAATCAGTAAATCACATATTTCAATACAGTTTCATGTGATATGGCATGGGACTTTGGTATAAAGTCATTTCCACCTAGGCATAAAGTGAATGCTATTTTCATACCAATGTCTTGGTCATAGTACCTGTGCTCAACCAGTGACAACATTGCTCTTATGTTGTATGTGTCAACTTTACCTCCAGCCTTCTGTAAGACAACACACATGTCGTTTCTGTATGTGCCATCGTCATGTCTTGCAACAATATCAATGACACTTTTCCAAATACACATTATGACGCCTTTTTAAGCTATAAAAAAACCCTTGTGCACAAATCATGAAAATCAGTTTCGAGACCACTAGTTTGAAAAAAAATAGCCCAGATGCAGTTTTTTTAAACTGACTGCATGTCCTATGATGTCTGGGCAATAAATATCTAAAAGTTATTTTATGACATTGTCTACTACTGACGCAATGTGGACC
This sequence comes from Saxidomus purpurata, assembly GCA_022818135.1. Lineage (NCBI taxonomy): Eukaryota > Metazoa > Mollusca > Bivalvia > Venerida > Veneridae > Saxidomus > Saxidomus purpurata. Next base: position 43,810 of record JAFMSR010000097.1, read on the forward strand.
TGATCAGCTACAATTCTTATTTCATCATCTTTTTCTGAAGATTTGTATCGAAGTATGTTTTTCTAATTTGTGCTTGTGAGGATCGGCTCCACTATTTGGTACATTCATTCAGTGACAGGAGAGACTGGAATCTTGAACACTTCAGGTTTATTATGTCTTCATATGACAATTCTCTGAACTGTCTGAACTTTGAGAAGTTGTTCTCAAACCAGCATATTCAGTGTTTCCATTACAACTGATTGAAATTCTGCTTAAAATCTACTACCAATGTTGGAATATCACTTTCATTGATATGTAAAGAGTAAAAAATTATTGATGTTCTTAATATCTGTGTTTTGGCTATCAGTTTGTAAAGTTCTAATGATGTTGTTTGATCTTTGTTGATCTTCAAGGTCTGAGAAAATTTCATGATAACCCATTGATGAGAACCTTAAATTTTGAGTAAAACTTAAAAGCAACTGTTTTCAATAACTTGTATTTTGTTTCAATCTTACTCCAGTCACACTTTTAAAAGTTTCTCTCCTTGGTTTCTCTTTCGTTCTAAGGAAATCAAATACAGTCTTTCTTTGATTGTAAAAGTGATTGCCAATTTGCTGGAAATAAATTTCCAACTGATTTCTGACAAAAAAACACAATTAGAAAAATTTGTCCAAAATGATATTTACAAAGTTACGAAAAACTTTATATTATAACAGGAAACCCTAATGTCTGTAGTTAGCCATGAATTTATTCATTTACGTAAATATAATGAGCACTCAAAACTCCTTAAATACAAATGCAGTACTTTACATTCAATGTATGTTTTATCTTAAATGACCAAATTATTTCTCCGATCTAAACATATATAAACTAATGCTTATTATTGAGTATACATTTTAATTCAAACAGTAAATAAATAAGTCTCTTATTTCTCATATTTGCATTCCACTGTGTTTAAAGATGGAAACAATTATCATATAAAAAGAAAACAGAATTAAACATGCTACTGAATCAAATAATATGTCCAAGAGGCCAGCAATTTATTAGTATTAGTATTTATGCAAACAGAAATATCTTCATTAGTTTCTGGTTTGGGCTTATCAGATGGAAATGGGATATTAATTGCCCCCCATGCTGTGAATCAGCCACACTGACCACTTAATGTCTTCATGGTCATTCTGGAAATAACAGTACAGGCAAGATCACTAGTGATCAGGTTTTTGGGTCTATGGTCTAGACTGTATGTAAACCTTGAAGTATATTGTTTAATAGATCAATTCAAGAAAATTCGTATCCCACGTTGTGGAAAAAAGCAAACGTAATGCCTCTTTTTAAAAAAGGAGATAAAGACATACCTTCTAACTATAGGCCCATCTCACTTATTAGTTGAAAAGGGAAAGTAATGGAACGCGTAGTATTTAAATATTTGTACAATTATTTGAATGTTGATAACAAGTTAATTTACAAAAATCAATCGGGATTTCTTCCGGGTCACTCGACAGTATACCAGCTTATTGATATTTACAATCAAATCTGTAAATCATTTGACGATAAAATGGCAACTTGTATGGTATTTTGCGATATCTCCAAAGCCTTCGACAGAGTGTGGCATAAAGGGCTATTATTCAAACTTCGTCAGTACGGGGTGTCTGGTAACGTCTTTAAGTGGGTTTCTAGTTATCTTTCTGAACGAAGTCAACGAGTGTTCGTAGGCTCAACTTTCTCGCAAGACAAGCGGCTCTTATCAGGTGTTCCACAAGGCTCGGTCGGTCCTTGGTTCCCTCCTCTTTCTAGTCTATGTGAACGATATATCAGAATCTCTTCTAAGCATGACCCGTCTATTTGCAGATGATAGTTCATTATCCGTGTCTTCAAATGATTCAACTTATATGGAGACAATCCTTAACAATGACCTTAATTCAATCTCCAACTGGGCAAAGCAATGGTTAGTCAAATTTAACCCGTTAAAAACAGATGTAATGTTTTTTTCACTTTCAAATATGCCTAGGCCAACAATTCGATTTGAGAATACTCCACTGACATATGTTGATGATCATAAACATCTTGGTTTAACTTTCAGTCATGATGGTACTTGGCATACACATATATCTAACATTCAGCAGCTTCAAAGGTCTTAGGGTCTATGCGAATGCTTAAATTCAAAGTCAGTCGTAAAACACTTAACAAAATATACATAACATACTTACGTCCCCAACTAGAGTATGCATCCCTTGTTTGGGATAACTGCGCGATTTATGAAAAAAATATTCTCGAAAGAATGCAATACGATGCTGCCCGAATCGTTACCGGGTTAACAAGATCTGTCTCTATTGAGAAACTTCTAAAAGAAATAGGATGGGTGTCTCTTACAAACAGACGTGAAATTCAAAAGCTCACTCTTGTTCATAAATTCAAATATGGCAATCTTCCCGATTACTTGAGAGAACTTTTCCCACCAACGGTTGAACAAACTAATGATTATCCTCTGAGGAATAGAAATAATTTTATATCTATACCAAGAAGATTGGAAATCTATTCCAAATCAGTATTACCTTCAGCCGTCAAACTCTGGGACGAACAAGATGAAGAAACTCGTAACATTGATACCCTTTCCACCTTTAAATGTCAAACTAGTTTCATTACCGCATCGATCGGCCAGGTCTTACCAAGTCTAGGTTACACATCACTAATACATGTCTATGGAATACTGAGCTCAAGTAGCAGTGTTGTGCCGTTCTTGTGTATGTCCACAGTGACGGTTGCGCATTGGAAAATAGACGTACCCGAAATGTGTGAGATTTATTCGACTTGGCGAAAAATGGCAAAAAATTCGGAAACTATCAGTCGTTGTTACGAAACGGTTTGCATTTGGACCTTGAAGTAAACGTTTACGGAAAATATAATTACGTAGGCTATATATGCAATAGGTTTTGATAAATATGCACTATTCTGTATGAAGTAATTGAAGCTGAAACTGGGTCTATGTGCGAACTGTGTTGTTTACCTTCTTATTGATATATAGTCATTAGGCTATTTTTATCTAACATTCACTGTTTGGGTCCTTGGTACGCTACACTCACCTGTGCTTTAACCGTGACAAGTGAACTTTTATTGTAGTACAATGGTTTACGATGCTTTTAAAAGATGACATGTTATATCAGATTCGAAGATCAGAATTTTAATTATGTTTGCATACAGACTGCGGGTAATGTGCTAACTCGGATCGCAATAAAAATCTCTTACATTTCGGATGCTTTGTGCTCAAATAAGGACGTTTAGACAATGATGCTATTCTGCTCATAAATGGTGCAGCTATCAAACAATAAAATTCAAAATATTTTATAAAGAATAGTTTTTAATTAAATTGATGCAAGTGTTTGTACCACAAAATCCACATCTTTTTGTATATATTATTACCTGAACGTGCATAATTAGATCCGTGTTTGATACATAAAATACAATATGATGAATCAGTTTTCTAATTTTTACTTTAAATGAGATCCTTGGGAAAATATGGTCCTACAAACCATGTACTAAACCGCAAAAGTAAGTGTAGACTAAGACATAATGTGTAACATTCATTTTAGACACACTATGTTTCATAGTTATCACTAGTTCTGCAGTATAAAAATAATATTGACTACAAAAATCGTTTCCCGTTAATAATAAGTTCACCGTAATTTTATGAGGTAGCTCTCAGTACACTTCGAAGAAAGAATTGACAACGCCGAAAAATACCATAAAAATAAATTCAATACATCTAAAGTGAAACTTGTGGGAAATTGTATGCACAGAACACTGTGTGTTTTAGCAAATGCTCTACAGTTAAACCACAGGCAGGAAGACGATTAAGCGGGTATTGCACTTTTCATCTCCACACTCATTTGATATACAAACTCGAACCTTATAACTTTGAATATTGCTCTAGTTACATCACATTAAGACGACCGTATTTGGCAACTTTTTCATATTGTCCGTTCGTATCTGGGATCCAAACACTTCACTCAAAAATATTGTGAGATTACAGCAGCTTGGCAATCTCTTGATTAAAAATTTAACCACCAGAGAGAGTCGACTTTTCCGTACACTATACACTAGCACTATATAACGCAAATCATTTTACTATTCCTAAAAGAGATATCTCTCCAATTTCAAAGAGATATCGTTCGTTTCAATAGAGATATATCTTTCATTTGAGAGATATCCTCCTATTTTCAAGAGATATTTCTCAAAGATATCACCTCAAACAGGTGAACTATCTATATTGAAAGAAAGATATCTCCTAATTTACAGAGATATCTATGAATTTATTTTATTTTATCCTCTATTTTAGGAGATATCTCTTTTTTGATGAAATAGTTAATTGGCTTGCCATAACTATATCCCAGAACTAATATACAATTGAGTTTATTTTGCTGAAATAAAAGGCAAGTCCGACTTTCATTCTTTTCACAAAAAGTGCTATTTTGACCAGTTTCAGCAAGTAACACTTTGAGTCGTAACTGTACATGTAATTCAAAATTGAGGAATTACAAATTTTAAGTCACCTGCAAGAAGGATGATAATGGATTTAAGGAACTGTTTTAAGTTTCAGGGATTATCTCTGTTCATATATCTATCATCAAATGTTTTTCAAAGAGAAATACTATCAAGTTTGTGCAGTTAGAAAACTGTCAAAGTATTCGACTTTCGGACAAGATGATTAGAATGTTTTCGTTTTATTCCCGTAACAACAAAAAAACTGCCACGATGGAATGCATACTCATAACAAATATCAAATAAAACCACCCAAAACATCCCTGTAAAGTTTGAACAAAAATTTATCATTTAGTTAATAGGAGATGCCGCGGAAGTGAGACGAAATATTTAACAGACGGACGGATGACAGCGCACGAAGGATGGTGAATAATGGGAGAGGTCACTGCGTGTTCAGGGTAAATAAAATACAGGTGAAAGGCAATTTATGCAAAAGATCTCTGTGCTAACTCGCGAAAACCAATGAAACACCTATATATAACTTAGGAGAGCGCTATTTACGAATAATAAGACGTAACGGGCACCTTAGAGTTAGTGAAATGGGTGACTGCATCCGTAAGGAACGACTTATGAATTTTCAATTTACCGGCCGCTGATCAAAAATTAGCAGGACATTTCCGTGCCTTGATTGGAAATCAGCAATTTCACGTTTTGGAATATTTTTCATCTAACCTTAAAATGATTTTCCAAAAGGGTTGAATAATAATTAAGCTTTAAAAGGGAAAGAATTCACGAAGGCACCCGATTTGTGTAATAGTGTGATTGCATATTTCTGCCATGAGATGGCGATATAGCTATCACGTAATGTCAAACATTATCTAGATTATTCGAAGTTTTCTGAAAATATTATCTTACAGTTTCAAGTTTAAAAAAAAGTTATCTCGATAGTTATAAACCTTGGAAAACATTCTGAATGATGTTCGGCTGCTTCACCAACTGTGTCAACCAGCATCGATATAATCATGTCTTCCGTTTGGGCCGTTGTAATATTTTGTATATACATGTATACTCTACGGCTGTAAATTTATTTATTTAAATAGCACTGTGAAATAATAAAACAAATAATGCTCAATTAAGAATATAGATAAAACGTTTTGAATATTATTAAAAGTTTAGAAGGTCATTCGACACCGCCAGGAGGCAGCGTCGAGTATTTGGAATGCAAAATAAATTTGATCCATGGACGCGAGTCTATGAATAGCTTCGACAAAAATTAAAGTAAAAACGTAATTTTTCTACATTCGAGACCTCCGGGGCATGAACTTTGAATTGTACACAAACTTCAAGAAAAAATAACTATTAATAGAATTTTGCATTCTATTACGCATTCTCTTAATATATCGGTTGCGAAGCAACACCTGTGTCGGACATGTTTAAAATGCGGCTTACCTTACGGTCTTATTGCGGTCCTATAACGGAAAGCGCAGCCCAGCGGAAATGTTTTGATTTTTGTTAATAGATTGTTTATATAACTTGAAATAACTAATAAAGTTATGTATGTTATTGTGATGTAAAGTTATACTTTATGAATAAATGTGGTTAAAACTGCATCTTTTCGATACAAAGGGATAATAGTTAATGTGCTGTTTGTCTTATATTTCAAATGATCATGAACGAACTCCTGTTTCGTCTTGTTCCATTCTGTTCTGTTGTGTTGTGTCATTACCTGTTGACTTTTCGGGACTATACATGGCCTTCTATATTTCTCGGTAAAAAAAGATGAATCCTTGTTTATATAGACCTGGAGAAAATCAATTATTTGATCATATTTACATCGCAACGGGGAGTATGGCACTTCCGTGTTAAAAGAATACATGTACAGAGAATAAAAATATCAGTTACATACATAAATTGTAATGGACTGAAGGTCATCTCTCAAACCACAGACACTTGGGTTCAGTAGAGCGATTCTGGCCCAACAGTGTCTCTCTTGTATTTCTATCACACTTTTTTCTTATAAACCAGACATATAGTGAAAAATGATATTTTGAAATGTGTCCGTTGATTGACTTAACCTGTTCAGTGTGTATAATGGGTTCTTATATTATGTGAATATGAAAAAATACAAGAGATAAACTGTTGGGCCAGAATCGCTCTACTGAACCCAAGTGTCTGTACGTGTCTCAAACGTCGTTCTGTTGGCGTTCAAGTGGTGTTATTCACGCGTTATTTGTGAAAAATCTAAGTCGAAGACATCCTGTTTTTATTTCATTAATTGTGTTTAAATATCGTTAAATAAACACTGTCAAAATTACATTAACTTTTACCGTCCTGATTTTGAAATATTTTGTAAAAACGGCAAAAAGCGTTGAAAAACGATCATGTTTCAAACGTTATTTCAATTGCTTAATGCGGAATCATGACATGCTTTTTGAAAGAAGGGAAATGTATTTTACGTGTATGTATAGTACATTTTCTAATGACTTTGATATAATTTACAGAAAGAAAATCTGTTAAGTATCAATAAATCTATTTGAGAACACTTCATGATGGGATTGTTTCGGTACGCTGCCACTAGAGGGCGTTGTTAAAATGTCGTCATCTGACGTTATAAGAATAAAAACGTAATCATGCGATGCAGATGGTCACGATATACGCATGTACCGATTTTCAAATAAATGTGACAAGTTTTCAATCTTAACTACATTTTTTAGCCGGATGTTTTGTTAAGTAGGCAATCTCATGACTACACTTCAGTCATAACATTGACTGATTATTTTTCAAAAATATTACCTGTGTTCGAGAGCCTTACAGACACTGCAGCAGACGACATCATGATTTTCACAGAATATATTCACGAGTTCTCCGAGATGTTTTAAACAGCGCTTTGTCGGGAAAGACTTGAGTGCGGCCTGGCTCACGGCGGTGAACTGTCCTTTATCCAATAGTTTGTGTCTAGTGTTTAGCGGAATCTTATTGTGTATTGTCCTCACACAGTTATCACACATGAACACACAACATTCCTCACAGTATCTAGCAGCTTCCACATGTATTCCTTCATTTCCACACAGAGAACACGGGAAATCATAAAATGGTTCATGTCTGCCCTCCAACGTCATAGATAAATTGCCCCTAGTCGCCATATTGTAACAAATTTGTCACGTCCCTTCAATAAAACTATATGTGAATAAAACAAAGCTTTACAAAGCAAATAAATGAATTATTGTGTTTTATTTTGCTTCATGGTTTATCGATATTTCCAGTTGAGTCGCAAGGACACTGTTACTAAAGGTTAGCATTTATTTTTTATTTTGCGTCCTTGCCGACAGTACCCGGATCAACAAACGTGCAAACAAATTTAACAAGAATGTAAATTGATGTAAATGAACAAATTTCAGATAAGATTCTGTGCATGAATGAAGATAAATATATGGGTACACCCTCCATACCCCATTAACAAACCTTTGCTTAAACATTTATGATTACTATTATAATGGTTTATACGTAAAAGCTAACCACGCGTATAAACTAGCTACCTTTAATAAAGTGAAAACAATATTCCGTTTAAGCTTATACGGTTTTATTTCGTTCTTTATGCACTTTGTTTATCTTCTGCATTATGGGAACGCAGCTTGGAAGCATATAGGAAGAACAATGTCTTTGTACAGTTTACCAAAGTGAGTTTTAAGGATCGTTTACTGTCTGATGTTCGTCGTACGTCCGTCCGTCCACCATTTCCTTCAACGAAACCACTTAGCCAATGTTGTTGAAATTTTGTAGAGATTTTCCTTGTTTAAGCTTCTCAGATGATTTCATTCCATGCAGAACTCTGGCTGCTTTGTCATCAAATAGTTAAACTCTTCTTCTCTACAGGTTTTTGTGGTCCACTACCAAGATTATTCAAATTATGCCCTGAGGTCAGAATTTGGCACACTCTATTTAATTTTAGTTACTTTCATATGCCTTTTTGAAAGTCTTCATTATAATTGCAACGTTTACTCTAATGGTCCTCTCCCTAAAGTGTTCAAACTTTGTCCTGAGGTTCAAAACCAGTCCCAACCTTTTACCCTAGTTTTAAGCTGTTAGAGCTACAGTGTAATGTACTTTACTTTGTATTTTGCGACGTTATTGTATACCTCGTATTTATAATCAGGAGGGGAATGATGGTACCTAAGTGAGCGATATATGACAATTATGGTCCTCTTGTTAATAAATATGCACAGTGTTTGGATCTGTTTAGTCACTACATCCCTCCTTGACGCATCGGTCATATTTGTTTTACCTCCCTTTCTTTATTATCTATGCCATATGAAAACAATGTTGCATAACCACGCATAAAGCACCTAGTTATATATGTAAATATCCTTACTTTTCCTTTCGGCTTCACTTCTTTACTTTCAGTTGCATACATGTGCAACATACAATGTATATTTATGTAGAAACGATACAAGTGGGATATAAACTACTAAATGTTCTAAACAATATAAAACAAGTTCAGTAAAGGAATTCACAACAAACGTTAAGAATTATAAGTACAATCATGTAGTCATACGCATGTAAACACATGCACGCATGCAGAAACACACGCAATCGTACTTTCTCATTCATCTCTTTCTCGCATGTATACCTTACATGACCACCTGAGCTAAAAGTAGAATTAATACTTTAAGTGACATCTCTTCTACAGTATAATTTCAACCACACTTCACATGGTTGTCACTTGGACGGTCTGCAACAAAAATTACCCATAGCGCTCTACACAATAGTTATCTTTGTTATCAGGATAGGTGCAGATCTTATAATGTCTTGCATGCTGCATCAGCTATTATTGCAGTTATTGGATGCTGGTTAGTACGAGATGAAACAGAGTCTAAAAGTATGACATGTCTGTACAATTTCCTTATTCGAACTGAAATTACTTTTAATATGCAAAAACTACTTTAAAACTTCATAACCTCTTGTCTGTAACCACAAGGTGCAGAGCTTAAATATTTGGAATGTGGCATATTGTAGTGGACCTCTACCAAGAATGTTCATAATCATAATTTTCGGGCTAAAATTGACCCCGCCCCGAGGACACACTTGGTTTTACATCGACTTATATAGTCAAAACTTCAAAACTCTTCTTGTATATAACCACAATGCACAGAGCTTATATATTTAGAATGATGCATTATGTAGTGGATCTCTACGAAGATTGTTGAAATCATGAGCCCCGGTCAAAATTGACCCTTACTGCTATTGTTGACCTTAAAGCCAATGGTAGCCAGTCGAGCGATATTGGTCCTCTTGTTGAAGTTAACATGCATTAAGAAATAGTAAACAGATAAAAAGGCACTGACGGATTACCAAATTAAAGATCGTACCTTAATCAGATAAATCCCAATTTAAAAAGAGCTTGTTAGAAATGCATAAAATTTTAAAAGTGACGAGAAATGACATTAATTGTGTAAGCACGTAATTCAAATGCGGAGCTGTACCATCACTGATAAATCATGCAGTGTGTCCACATTTACGATATGACATGCTTCCACAACTGTCACATTTTAGTTCATTTTGAAATAAAGCAACTATGCATGCAGAAAAGGCAGTGACCAATAATTTCATAAGAAATATGTTAGAGTCATGAACCTTACCGAACTGGGATGAAGATGTGCATGTGGATGTTTTGTATGAGCATTCACCAGTAAGGGCAGAGTTATGACCCTTGACAGAGTGAAATGTGACAATTTTCAACTTGTATCGTGCATAAGGGACGAGTCATATCCCTTGACGAAGTTAAAGTTAGCAGAACCATTCAAAAAATAAATAGCCATTCCCGGTAGCTAAACCCATGTGCCTTGTCAACATCTCTTTTAAAACGGCACATTACATTTTGTCAGACGGTAGAGCTATAGAGATATGATTGAAGTTGTCCCTGATTATTCAATAGTTTTCACCTCTGAAAATAAGCACTATGATTAATGCCGAATACAGAAACACTCGATTTTGGACAAACGTTTCATATTTACCGAGGATTTTCTCCTCTAATGTCGTACCTATTTGGACAAAATGGCAAGTGCAGATTCTCTTATCTATGGTGAAACAGTATCTAATTGCCGTTGGTCACAAAGACTACTGGATAGGCAACAAAAAGACAAGTTTATACCTGGCTTTGTTTTGAAGCTGATGTCAACGCCTTTAACTGTTATGATCGTCTGTTACAATTAATGTGCAATTATTCAGTTAAGATTTAGAAATGCAATGCAACCTCCTTACAACATCCAAAAGCCGGATGACTGGAAATTGTCTGTTGTCCGGAGGTGACTGTTGCTTAGAGGGATTATGTTGTGGAAATATATATGATCAGCAATGTTATTGTTTTTGTAGTAAACACTGTGAAAAAGCTTTATTCTTAACGTGAGGGTATGTCTGGATTGTTGAATAAAACATACAAACATTTTGGATTTGAAAAAATGATTATTGAAAGCTTTTCCAGTCAAAGTTTTGACGGCCGGTTAGTGTGTTCCTTGGACGTTTGAGAGGTTTTCTGTCAAATCAGGATGAAAAAAGTGGTTGTTGGCTGGAGTTTGGAGGTGACTGTTGGAAAGAGGTTAAACATATAGAAACACCAACAGGGGGAATTTAAATTGGCTGTTGTAGGGAGATGGCTGTTGGTGGGAGGTGATTGTTAGTGGAGGTTACACTGTATGTACTAAAACATTAATGTACATGAAATGCTTGATCTTCATAGCCTATCCTGTCTTTAATAAATTCGCCTGCCTAAAAGAAAAATGTTATATCCTACAGGATTTTGTAAAATTTACACAGTACTCATATCGTTATTGAAGTCTAATTTTGACAAAGCGTTCGTTTAGAAGTCTATGACAAATATCAAGCATCTCTAGTCAACGTATGGTCAATATAGAGGGGGAAAAGCGTGAACAAATATCAAGCATCTCTGGTCAACGTATGGTCAATAGAGAGGGGAAAAAGCGTGAACATGGTAGTAGGTCTGTTCTTATTTAATTGTGGGAACTGAAAAAGGTTATGAATTGTCCACCAAGTCTTTTTTATTTTTAAACTCTTTTGCAACGTTTTATTATACACTCAACAACCTTTCTAAGTATACACCTCAATTATGTGTCATATCAAAATCATTTTGAAAGATACGGTCATGAAAATTTGTCAACAAATTATTGGATTCATTATCTCAATACTCGGTTTAAAGTTGATGAGCATAAATAGTGACTTCATTGTCTCAGAGAGTTTACATCACCACACCCCTAAATGTGAAATTCACAAAACTGTAAATTATAAATTTCTGCTGAATTATCTAGAACAGTCAAGTTTTTGTTAAAAAAACGGTTTCTGGTACCAATTTCAAATATCCCGCTTTGATAAAAATATCATTTCACCGCTAAATTTATTGACCGAGTTGACTGGCTAACCTTATAAGAATTTCCTTTCCCATGCATTTATCCAACAATCCTCGTCACTTAGATCACTTGGTTCAATACAGTGCTGTATTTTCTCCAAAGTGACGTTTTCACACCACAAACTGACCATTAGATTTTCACGAGAAGTGCCAAATACCAATTCTTGAAGACGATTACGTTCAAGCCACAAATGAGTTGAAAAAAACATTACCTCATGTCTGCTAATTTTATTTTAGTGAATCATAAATGTTCGTCTGTGTAACTCGCAGATTGATGACAGTCATGGTAATTTAAACGTTTTTGTGACTTTTGAATATTGGGGTTATTGTGTTTACAGCGCTGCGGATCAATGAGTATGGTACCTATCTTTATCACTCTGATGGAATGTTTAATATAAATCTTTGATCTTATGACTTTGAAACATTCATCAAAATATCTTGAATATTTAATAAACTACACGATTTCTTTTAGGTGTATACTTAGAAAAGAGGTTGAGTGTAGATACGCTCTACATAGTACTGTAGTTCTATATTTCTACAATACTTTACAGTTGTACGATTCTTTCAGTACAATACAGTACTTATGAGTACTGCAATACAATGAAGTACTACAGAACTATCAAACTTTTGGTGACATTAAAGTCCCAGGAGCACTTTGAATTAAAAATAATTTGTATCTCTTATATTACCAAAGAAAGATGTCTTACCGGCAAAACTGTTCGTTGTTTGTATGAAAAAACATGTATAACGTTTCTTTTTAAGTCGTAAGTACACGATATAATTATATAGCGCGAATTTTTTTCAATAATATTGCAGATACTACTTAGATATTAAGCGACAAAATATGAAAGAAGGTGTTGTCAACATTGTTTAAGAATGAACCCGACACAATTCTATCATCATTGTATATTAAAATTCATCAATTTATATGTGAGTATTTAAAATGATACTGGTACTTTAATCATACTGATGACTACATAAAATTCAGCTGCCGCAGCTTAGCGTCTTAAGATAAACTGGGATGCGTGGCGCGGTGGTCGAGTGGTTATTGCTCTGGACTACCAATCTGGATGTCCCCGATTCGAATCCCAGCCGCTGCATTCGAACATTCAGAAACGCTTTTCAGTGTTTCCCATCCATCTAGAGATGAACAACGAGAAACACAGAGCTAGTCACACATGTATTGGTGCTATACACCATAAAAGGACAAAGGAGTATATTCGTAAAAAGAGCTATGGTCTGGTACCAGGATTCCCCTGTATCTGCATCTGTCTCTCTTCAACCTGCGCCTGTCTTGGCAAGTTCACCTAGGGAAATATCCTTGGGTCGGCCGGGACTATAAACAATCAAAGAAGAAAAGATAAACTTGACCGTCTTATTTTTGTTTAATACCCATACAATCTTCATTTCTTGAACACCATTCTGCGCAGGGTACTTAACAGGAACGCAATTATTATAATAAGTGCCTCGGATTCTCGTTCTATACATAAATATTTTACAAGTGCTGTTGTAGAAACGAATAATTAATGAAACAAAATTAAGCAGACCGCAATGATTATAGATCACCGACGCACAATTTAGAAAGTATCAAATACAGCTCTTTCTTTTTATTCACCATTTCCTAGTTTTCAAAATAATTAATTAGCAGTAAAGTTCAATTACATGTTTATTGCAGCTTACATAAATTCACAATTTTCTCATAAAATACTAGAATAGAAGAACAATGACGACTCAGGCCTTTCTAAGTACAGTACTATTATCAAACCTGATAAATCGTTCTTTGCAACATTGCAGAAATCTTCCGCTATTTTCTATCATTTGCTTAGTACGTACACTGGATAGAAAGAACATATTTAAATGGTCCCAAGCAGTTAGTTATATACTGTACTGGTATTGTTCTTTATGTGCAGGTCTCATAGTCCTTCTTCTGTGCGAATTTCCCAACAGTGAAGTCCACACCACATCAGATTTTAAACATATTTTGTATGCTAGCTAATAGAAGTGTTTGATACATCTAAGTAAGATACATGTGTCATTTTAAAGGTGAACGATTTCCCTCATAACTACATCATTTCATCCTTTCCAAAATTCAGCTGTAACGAATGCAATACAACTATCTCTTAGTCGGTGCCACTTTGAACCAAAGGATGAATACGCTTGACATCGTAACACTCAATGTTATACATACGTAGAATGCGGATTTCTTATTATTTCGAAAACAATTACATAGCAATCAAATGCTGACGTTCATATTTAAAGCAATATTCGAGAAAATATAATAAAAAGTTGAATGAATTGTATCAAAATTATCTTAAATCCGGTATTTATTTTCTTATTTCATTTAAGTGTGTATGCAAATAAGTTATTTAAATCCTCACAGGCAATTAACAGTCGTGACATCCTCCTATCGTAATGAACTCCCATTGGTTTCAAGACAGCATCTGCTTGTGTTAGGATCACTTCAATCTTTTGTTGCTTTGGTGAGAGCTGAACTACCGTGCTACTGTTATACCCGCACACAAACACATGACCTCTACCATCGGTACATATTCCTGTCGTGTATTTCAGTTCCTTGCTGCTGAAAGTGTTGACCTCATTACCAGCAAAATCCAACACAGATATTTTATCAGTATCAAAGCTGGTAACAAGGAAATGTTGACCGTCGTCGCTGACTGTGATGCACTCTGGTATTGTAGATAAACGTTGTGAATCACGTGGTAGAGAATGTTGTAGTTGTCCAGCACTGTTATACACTTCTATATAACCAGAAGATGAATCAAGTTTCGAACCACAACAAACATACAATTTATCATCTATATACATCATACCTCTACAGAAACTTCCTGTAGTGAATGACCTTGTAAGTGACAGATTTCTTCCCACAGAGACAAACTGTACTTTCTTGTTTACACACAGAGACACAGCAGCTTCACCAGGACCAGCAGCACATACACATTCAGGTCTACCTGGTAGTTTTATAGAATCAAGGAGTTTATATGACTGATCAAGTTGCTTCAGTTTTATATTATTATTATCAGTGATAAGTATATTTCCATCTGGTAACTGGCATATGTCGTATATATCGCAATCCTTTTTGTCAGAGCTCTCATTTACACCAAATTTCCCAAACAGTTGGGTTTTGTATTTTATAAACTGGTCAGAATGACCGGAAGGAACCTTGGTCGGAATATGGGATGCGAGGTCGGTTGTAACGTTGGTATTTTTGCTTTGTGCTGAGCTCATCTTTGTGCCTGAAACTACTGAAGAAGGCTGGGCTGTAACAGAATGCGTGTCATCAAACCACCCAGGGGTAACTAACGCACTAAGGTGATTTTCAATACTCGCATCTATTTGGAAGACAATAGACTCAGGTGCAGTGGATGCTATGTTTTCGACTCTTTCTTTTGATTCTTGAATGAAACATTTGCAAGATTTAACCTGAAAAAACAGCTCGCATTTGTTATCTCCCTTGACTGAATCGAGCTGTTGTAGGATATCTTCAGCTTCCGTCTTCGTGTTATCAAGGAATTTTCTGTCTTGTTCCAATCTACTGATTATTGATGTCTCTTTCAAATTCAGCTCGTTGAGACTCTTCTGTTCCAAGTCATCCAAGTATTTGCTTGCTTTCTTCCTGAAGTCGGCGATGGTATGCTTAACTTGTTGTTTCTCCTTGTCGATGCGAGATCTGCCCGCTTTTCGGTCATCTAGCAAATTGTTAAGATCTGACAGGAAGACATTTGTTTCCTTCCTTATATTTTGGTATTCGTTGCTCCTCTTAATGCCTTTGGCAGCATCGGGTAAATGTTGGGTTTTATTCAGGTACTGAAATTATATTAAAGAAAAATACAATATAAAAAAATAAATACATAAATGTACATTGTAGTTTACATTTACAATACAACAGTATTTCAGGATTTTAAAGCCAATTAGTCCGTTTTTTCATTACAACAGGGTAAACGACTGACCTCAGGTTAATAGGCCACAAATAGGGAATTCCATGGTAGTATTATATGGACACAACTTATATCATGAAGTTGTGAAAACAATACATATGTGTATGAAATACAAAATGTATAAGTTTAATATATTATACGCTTCACTAAACACACTCTTTGGTCACTTTCAAAAAATACAGGAAATGATTTCGGTCTCAGTGACTGTACACATGTGCCATAGTTAAAAATACAAGCCGCTCACTTGAGTCTAATGGCCATTATTCGACCTGATGGCCTAGTTTTAAGCCCCTCATGATCGAGTTTATCATGACAGATTTTCTGACAAACTTTCAGTATGCCTTTAAAAGTTTTCATAATGTTTTCTATTATTTGACCTGGTGTCATAGCTTATCTTTCTGCATGACCCAATTTTAATCTTTGCCTTGAGATTATACAAACAAACATTCTGACCAATTTCCATGATGATTGGATGGGAAATGTGACTTCAATTATATGTTAACAATGTTTTTGTTTGATTTGATTCCTTGACCTAGTGTTTGAGCCCACGCTACGCATGTTCAAACTCGACCTAGATTTTGCATACATCCAGACTAGTTTTCATGATGACTGGGTAGTAAATGTGACTTCTAGAGTGTTAACAAGGATTTTCTACTACTGTAAAACATGGCATATTCGTGATAACTTTTTTTCACGAGAGCACTCCTTCGCGAATTCATCATTTCAATCCACGGAAAACTGGTTAGAAAACTGCTCAGCTCTGAGGAGTAACACCTCAGCATGTAATATCATACAGACCCTTTGATATAATTTAGCATGGTAGCTAACTGGTAGTCAGTAATAAGGGGGCTAGGGAGAAGCTGATAAGGATCATGTGCATATTCCAGATACCAGAAACTGATATTTCATTGATAGGAGTACATCATTATAGCCCTTATAAAATGAAGAAATATGAAACATTACGATTGTTTTTATCATTTTATTTTAGGGAAGTGTTTTAAAAGATCTCATGTATGTAAACATATTGTAAGATGTACCATTTTAATTGTTGAAATTTTTGTTAAGGTGATATGGTTACCTCATTTCAAATTTATTTAAGTATCAATTGTTTTTCAATTTTAGTAGGGTACTTTATGACTAAAAGAGACCTTGGTATCAATATTTATTATTTTATTAGGCATGAATTCCTTTCAACTTGAAGATTTATATCCACAGATCTTTAGAGTTCAGCCATTTTTCAGTATCTCCGGATTATACCCAACAAAGACTATGAAGGTGCTTTTCAGAATTGGATCAAAAGGTTAAAACTTTGCATAAAGGTAAAGGGTGAATACTTCGAAGGTATGAAAAAAAAAATCTCCCATGCTTGTGTTATTTTGTGTTTTACAGGCAAAGTTGCAATACTTATTGAACGGCCCTCGTATGTATTAACAATTGTTTTCTTTTTGTATTTGACTTGGTGACCTAGTTATTGACCTACACGACCTAGTATCGACATCTTTCGTTCAAGTTTAATCAAGATTGCGCAGTAAAAGTGAGTGTTAACGAGCCTGTTAGTGCGGACGACGGACGGACGTACTCACATTTTGATACTTATGTAGCTAGCCTTTTGTTCTCCCCATTGTTCTTTTTAGCCACTTAACAGAAAATAGCCACATAACAGCATTACGGAATGAATGACATCAAAGTAAATGTACTGTTACCTATTGTCTGTATAGCCACCTAAGTACTAGAATGTGAGCACGGACAAGCGGACGGACGATGGAGCGCTTGGCTATACTAATAGCTCACGTTCTTTTTTCTGCATCTTACAGTCCTATAGAACTCAGTTGTTGTAAGTTAAAGTAATTCAGCACTATTACTTTCAGAAAACGTCAAAACGAATAATCATAAGATTCTAGAAGAGTTCTAAACCGTATTAGGGTCCTCATTTAAGGATCATATTTCTAAAAAAAATATCCATTTTCAAATTTTTCAATTCTTAGAAACTACGAAATTGAATTTTGCCAAATAAAATCTAATTCTTACAAACCTTTTCCGAAAAAAAGAAGCATTTTTAAATATCTGGCACTTGGATTTCGTATATTAAGCAGAAATGGCACCAAGATCACTTTGTTTTCGTGTCATATAAAAACAAAACTAAACATAACTAAAGCCAATTCAAACAAAAGTTTATCAGTCGCCATTAACACTGATATCGGAGCAGGATGTTTTGTTAACTAGGCAATCGCATTGTATGGTTGCTTATTTCTGTTATGTCTCCTTTTCGCATGGCGAGGTCAAAATGCGAAGACGAAAATGCAACAAATTAGTTTATACTTCAGCGGGTGGCGGGGCGAAAATGCGAAACACGGAAAACAAATGACGAAAATTCTTTATCGCAAACAAAGGTTTCTCGCGATTTCGCCTTCAAAGTTTAGCCTAATCGTATTTTCGCCCCGCCATCCGCCGAGTATTTTCGCGTAATAGCTTCTCACGTTTTCGTATATTTGACTGTCGCCTCGCCAAGCGGAAATATTTTTTTCAAGGGGTGGGGGTCGCCTTTCGTGTTTCTGTAGGTATGCGCAAAAGATTTCCACGAAGGCTAAAATGTTTACGATTGGCGAGGAGCCAGGATAAAACCCGGAAAGTTCATTTCTCGCGTTTCGTATTAGTGTTTTTGTGTGGCGGGGTGACATGCGAACATGCGAACTATTGTCGGCTTTCTCGCATATTCGTGTAACGGGGCGAAAATGCGACATATTATTGGGCAAATGATTACGCGACATACTTTTCGTTGGCTTGGCGCCCTATGATTTTTGTGTTTCACAATCTTGCCTCGCCATCCGCCGGGGCCAATGCGCAGTGGTAGCGCATTGGCCTCAGGATCGAAGGGCCCCGGGTTCGATCCCTACCATAGCCATGTCGGTAGTGTCGTTAGTCAAGACACAAAATATTCCACATTGCCTCTCTCTCCTCGAGGTTGATTCTATCTGGAGTCCCGAGAGCAATTAATTTAAGTTGCAAGAACTTGTTTCGCAATCGAGAATAAAATTAATTAGTATAGCTTATGTAAGAAATCAGTCACCATGGCATGGCCTAACAATCAAACTACACTTCACTCCTAACATTGTCTGATATTTTTTTCAAAATATTACCTGTGGTCGAGAGCCTTACAGACACTTCAGCAGATGACGTCATGATTTCCACAGTATATATTCACCAGTTCTCCAGGATGCTTTAAACAGCGCTTAGTCGGGTAAGACTTGAGTGCGGACTGGCCCAAGACCGTGAACTGTCCTTTATCCAATAGTTTGTGTCTAAAAAAGGAGGGCGTTTATGGCATAATACACGCTAAATACATAAACAAAACATATTTTCAAAAGCAGAACATTTCGAACCTTTCGAGCTTTTCTAGCTCTTCTCTATCACTTCATATACTTTCTTTCTTTCTTCTTTCTCTTTATACTTTTCAATTATAAAAAAAAATCCTTAAAGTATGTGAACCAACATTTCGGGTTTTAAAATATAGTAAATAGTTACCATGGATTATTTGTATGTTTGAATATTAGATAAGAATTGTAAACAAAGTATTTGAATGTATATGTACTGAAAGGAAATAAAAATGGAAAAAACAAAAAATAGTTTGTGTCTAGTGTTTAGCGGAATCTTATTGTGTATTGTCCTAACACAGTTATCACACATGTACACAAAACACTCCTCACAGTATTAAGCAGCTTCCACATGTCTTCCTTCATCTCTACACAGAGAACACGGGAAATCATAAAATGGTTCATGCCCGCCTTCTAACGTCCTAGAATAATAGCCCCCAGTCGCCATATTGTAACAAATTTATCACGTTCCTTCAATAAAACAAAACTTTAAAAAGCCAAAAAGTGATTTATTGTTTTCTTATTTTACTTCATGATTTATCGATATTTCATGTTAAGTCACGAGAACACTAAATTAACAGTTATTAAAAGTGAGCATTATCCTTTTATTTTTACTTCCTTATCATAAGTTTTTCCTGGATACCCGGATCAACAGACATGTAACGAGATTTAATGAGAATGCAAATACCAATGTACATGTAAAAGATCAAATTTAGGTAAGGATCCTGTGTACAAATAAGGATTGAATATGTGTTTTATGTACAAATGTTAGCTCCACTTTTTATAAAGAAAATGTGGAGGGTTGACCGTAAATGTGCATTTACTTAAATGAAATAAAGAAGGACCTAAAACAGTCTTGCGGTCAACTCTCGATATGTCAGTTGTATAGATAAATTTGTTTTTATATATTGTACATAAATTGGATACTGTGACAAATGAAACTAATGAAAAGTTATGTATTAAATGTCCTAAAATGAATTGAATCCGAAAGTATATTCAAAGCTAAATGATTCTGTTGTCACGCTACTGTTGTAAACGTCGCTAACGCTGTAGTTATCGCTGAACGTTATCGCATTCGTGACCCCTCCAAATACCGTCAACAAATTCATCACATCCATCATATTGAAATGATCTGTTTAGCAATACGTCTAAGATGTCTTACAACGCATGAGACACAATGTAAGTCAGATGGATGTGCTACTTGTATACAATAAAGATCAAGAAAGTTCAGAGAGACTTGCCTGAATGTTTATCATATTCAAATACAATCTAAAAATAACGAAAAATACGTATATGTCATGTATCATTCGCTGTTGTTGGACTACAGAGATATATTTTCAAGAATGTTGAAGATTCAATGTTGTAAAGCTTTTGCCGCCGACATTGCGGGCTTTTTACAAGACTTGTTCATAACTGTCAAACATTTGTATGCCAAATCTAAATACCGCTAATACAATGTACAAGACACCATGGTTTGCATTACTGCCAAAGTATTCAAGGGGCATTTTCTAACAACTCTCTTCAACTGTAGAAAAGATGTAAGATTAATAATAATATGCCGTAGGCCGGTATTGTTTTCACCTTGATTAACTTCATCTGGTTATCTGCGCCATTTACTACTGTTAACCAAATAATTTTCGCGCCAATTAATATTCGTGTTTCGTTTGTGTCGGACTGATTCGCGATATTAAGAAAAACAACTGAAAAGAATTCGTTATTTCGTTTCTTAATTGTAAAAGTAATTGTAACTGTACTGATTCTGAAACATATGCAATGTGAAACCGTAGGCGAAACTTATATTTCTAAAGTAAGGAAAAATTTATTCGCGTATTCTAAAGTTCGCGGAAAACTTGCTTCCACGAATATAGCGGAAACTGTTTCCAAGCGAAAATTGGTTGGTTTACAGTACTTTATCTATCCCGCTTGGTACCAGTGGGTGAAGGTAATTTAGCAGCTGATATGAATTGGTGGGTTACAATTATGGCAAGCTAATTTACTACCGGTATTTAAACAGGTAACATTCACCTCCGAGGCAGCAAGATCTACCTGTCAGTTATACAGTGTCATTCTACATTTAACATTTAAATTATACATCATTGAATGTAAACATACATGCATAGCCGATCTGAATAGCTGACACAAATAAAACTGGTTTACTCACATTGATCAGTTGTATAGGTGTCCAAGCCATTATTCCAATTATTGTCATTGAAATTAACTATTTTTCTTTTCCTAACAGGTATATTGTAATTTCTGGTAGGGTATCTTTTTTAAGGAATTTCCCTGTCTAAAGTTTTAAGTCCAAAATTGCTAAGATTATTATATACTCTCACAAAACTTGGAACAAAAGAAAATTCCACTTGTCATGACATAATTAAGATAAATGTGCCAAATGTAATTGGTAATTAATTGCTCTGTGTGGAATACAGTATGTCTGGTATGCGTGAGACACAAGCACGATTTATCTACAAATTGCCTTTTTTTCTGGAAATTGGAGGGAACGTTTTAGTGAATACTGTGTCACAGGGAAAATATGAAAATTACAGAAAGCAATACACATAACAAGAAATTTGTACTTTAAACGTTTCAAAAGAAGAATTAATTGTATAATTTCATATTATAGTGTCAATGATAGTTTTATCTGTTGCTTGTTTATTGACATATGATAGGTGGCGTTGGCGTTAATTGTATTCCATAAATAACAAAGGAAGGAAAATAATTGTGTTCTGATCTCTGTTTGCCATTTGATCAAGTGAAAACAATGTGCCTAATGTGTTATAAAATCATTATCATAAACTCAGAAAGAACAGATAGAAGCTGTTGTAAGATTTTTACTGCTTAAGGAAAAATAAAAAACATATGATCCGTTCTTACTATGAGCGAGGGTTAAGAAGACAGTTTTGAGAGGAATTAACCATTTAGTTCAAATCAGTTACGACCGCTGTCTTATGATCTTATACATGTTAAAAAAATTAGATTGATCAAAGATTGTCCATACGGCTTTGTTTTTCTTAAGAGGGGAAAAACTGACACTCGAATATTTAAAGGTTTAATAAGAAAGCCCGAAAACTTAACCCCGC
Source organism: Saxidomus purpurata (assembly GCA_022818135.1). NCBI lineage: Eukaryota > Metazoa > Mollusca > Bivalvia > Venerida > Veneridae > Saxidomus > Saxidomus purpurata. The sequence continues at coordinate 66,086 of JAFMSR010000097.1, forward strand.
CAATTTTAAGCTGCTGTAAAAACGCCAACATTTCCCATCGCAGATTTAATCCACAATTCAATATAAGCCTGATGGGATACAAGCCGAAGAGAAGTGTTAAGCCACGCCTACTTTATTGCAGTTTAACTATAACGCAATTAATACTGAGTAAGAGTCACACGCTCTGTCTAGTGACGTAACAAATGTTGTGGGGATTTCCACTTAAGGGCAATGGAATTGTAAGTAAGTGTAAAATATATTCATATGCAGTTTATATTCATTAAACGCTTCAGATTTATAATTCGTGGTTTAAACGCATCGCTTGTGTTATATATATTAGGTAAAAAGAGAGCCACTGCAGCATTTACTTCCTGTACGGAATGTGGGAACGTTTATTGTGAGGCAGAATGGGTTTTGGTTCAATTTAATTGTAGCGTGACAATATATGAGTATGATTTAAATAAGTTGAAAGTGTAAGGAACATATTTCTCTTTACGAGCTCATACAAGGTAATTTTATTTAGTCTCTTCATACAATAGCAGCTGTCCGACGCCAGTGAAACATCACTTGGATATTAAAAGGAAAGTACATTAAAACTTAAAACAGTACAATTGAAACATATACATGTATCAGTTCACCAACAAAGTGTACTTAACTTTTAAGTTCTATGTGCGTCTGATCTAGATAAAAAATCAATTATTTTTTAATATTGACGTCTTGTTGTAAAGGAAACCTTGTTTTAGACATTTTGTATTTCATGTATTAAGGATAAATATATTTATTCAATAGCATGTGAAAAATTTGGTAGTATTTTAAAACGTTAAAATTGGACTCAAATACCACATACAGATTTGACTTCATGATCTCCACTCTAAAAATTACTGCCGCTCATATCACTTGACGATGGAAGATATAACATAACGTATAGGTACGGAAAAAATACATTAAATTAATAAATCAGTTCTTTGCGTTAAATTTTTATATCTGAGTTCTAAAGCACATCAGCGGATGAGTATCGCTTGCGACTGTGCAAATACACGAATTTGTTAAAAAAAAACTTGAAACTGTCCGATACCCGTTACTAACCGAACATTTGAAACCGTCCGAATAATTGATACTGTCCGATACACCATACTCTCCGAATATTCGATACTGCCTGAATAGTCACTTGATACTGCCCGAATACTCGTAAAAGTCCGATACTCCATAATATCCGAATAGTCGATATTGCCCGAATACTCAATACTGTCCGAATACTCGATACTGCCCGATTATACTCGATACTGTCCGAATAGTCGATACTGCCCGAATACTCGTAAAAGTCCGATACTCCATAATGTTCAAATAGTCGATATTGCCCGAATACTCGATACTGTCCGAATATTCGATACTGCGCAAATATACTCGATACTGTCCGAAAAGTCGATACTGCCCGAATACTCGATACTGGCCGAAGTAATATCACCCTGACCGAAGTGAGTTTAATATCATTCGCAGATCATATGATCGGAAAAATTTATATTATTTCTATATTTTTTCGGCGACAAATGCTAAAGTTCATTATTTGTAAGACATATCTCAGTTTCCAAACCTTTCGAAAGTATGGTTTGATTGAATGGGTTTTTTTGGTCATTTTGTCAGAATATTTTACAAACTTCATGTCAATAATCTATTGGCCATATCACGGCAGACAGTCCTCTAGGCCACAGAGTACATCTGCTTTTCCCTGATGTCCTCAATTTATCGTTAAAATAGTCCTTGTCTCGAAGCCGTCACATTTAACCACAAACTTTACGCATATGAACGCAATGTTACTCTTACTAGTGATATTACCACTAAAAGTGACCATTATAAATTTCAGAAAGGCATTTAGTACTACAGGTTATTGAAATTGTGTGGCGAAATATTGCGTTGTTCCCGCAAAATCAACTTGTTCCAAGTAATACCTCGATACAAGTTCAATAACCCTTTTATTATATACTTTCATATTGAATATGAACAAAATGACATTTTGTTACCAAACAACAATAATTAAATCTTGAAATTTATCAGACAACTAGCGTACTATTTTACCATGTACATGTACATTGTCTTTATTGCGTATTAATAGGCTCGATTCAATATTTTTGTTTATACATGAGGTAATTGATTAGGAGAAACTGTGACGTCAGTATGTTGTAAGAAATTTCAGTTGCCGTCCGCAATCTTGTTTTTAAAAACGCAAGACTTTTGATACGAATGCAGCTTTGTACTTTGAAATGTGAATGAATCATCTTCATATACATTCCTAAAAGTGTTTTCATTCTTAGGACTCCATAAAAAACCTCGTTCCTTTTCTCAATCAATACTCCGTTGATATACGTACCAATAATTTCCGTAACTAGAACCGTTATTGCGTGCCCTAAAAATTCGAACCATTTTAAAAATGAAACTCGTTTTACATCTACTTGAACATTATTATAGTTTCTTTTTCATTTTAAGACCATAGTTTATGTAATTGTACAAAACTGCCAAACTTCCACATATAAACCTCATTAAAACGATGTTTGTAAACAAATAAAATAGTCCGTACAGCTGATCATTAGGACTGACCTCCCTTACAAACGTTCAGTATCATACCTTGCTAACGTCAATACCGTAGAATACTGAACGAACTCTCTAAGGCAAAGTGAATGGGGCAATATGAAAGTTTCTTGCATACCAGATGGGGATATCTGCAGTTTTTACCAGTGCTGGAAAATCTAATCTTACACCCCCCGTGTAAGACGACTTACGTGAATTTCTTATGACGTAACGTTATAAACAATGTGACGTCACTTTCCCAAACATAGCATCTAAAGAACGTTTGTTTTTATATTAAAATGCATCATTTCGATAAGTTTGTTTTTAAATATCTATTTCAAAGTGCAAGACGGTATGCTAGAAAAAGTTTCTTCCATGAGATACTTGGTTCAGATCGAAATATCCGTCACTTCGGGTAACTGTAGAGCCTCGGCAGAGCCTCGTTCCCGCCAAAACAGCCACCCTCGGTGACGGATATTTCGATCTGAACCTCGTGCTCATATAAAAAACTAATAATATAATAAGGATTCTAACACAAGCGGCTGCTTTTCCTATATAAACATATAGAGAAAAGCCTGTATTTTATTTTACGATAAAATACAGCACGTTTTTCCAAGGACGACGTGCCGTAAATGACGTAACGACGTGACGTATGTAAACAAGCGCGTCCAATCGTATCTCGCGTTTTAAGGTTACAATGATATGCTACTAGCGTTAAATAAAGTTCGGGATCGTTTTCAAAGAAAATAACGTGTTAGAATCGAAATAATAAATTGTTCCCTATATTTTATCGTTGAATAAAATACAGTCAGTCATTTGGATGCGTAAAATTAAATCACTCGTGCTACGCACTCGTGATTAAATTACTACGTATCCAAATTCCTGACTATATTTTATTCAACGATAAAATACAGGGAGACATTTATTATTTCTTAATTAATAGTCTTAGAAAAATGAAAATTTCCAAAATTTTTACAAAATACATACATATAAATCTATTAACTGCAATTTATCTATTGACATTTATCCACTATACAAATGAAATTCATGTAAAAAAATAACATTATCGTTTACACACAAGCGTGTTCCGTGTAATCTGATCGAATCCTACTAGCGCTAGTTTTTTATTTGTTCAATATTATCTAAGTAGAACAGTGCAGTAACATAGAAATATCATACCGATCTCCTTATGTTTCGTGTTTACATATATCCACAGCCTTGTAGTACTCTCAAGTACTTAGATTGTTAATGATAAACCACTTACTAGGTCTATATGCCTGAAGAGAGAGACTTTTATTGATTGCAAATCATCTCCCTTATTGGATGAAGTCAAATATAAAAAAATGCAAGCTGGTCGCACCAGGTGGAATCCTTATAGAGGTATCCCAGTTAGTTTGTGTGGATTTTCTAACTTCTGTTTTAATTAAATCTAAAACACTTTCAAAATTGGACACTGATATATAGAGAGCATTTCTGCCAAACTCATTATTTAATATGATTATCATTGCCGAAAATATTTTAATTTCATATTGAACAAATCAGCGATAAAAGAACAGCAATCCCAAAGAAAGGACCTACTTACTTTCAAAACGAATTAATGAGAGACAACTTACAAAAGTGTCCCATTTCTCACATGATTCCAAGCATTTATCTTGTTTTAAGTATCGCATCCGGCAATAATGCAGCGCGTAAAATATTTTAAAAAATTTGCTTTATATTCAGAGACAGCTATGAGTCTCGCGAGAACTATATGTGATGATTTAAAAGACAACGCTGCAAGGTTTTGCCGTTGTTGTTCAGGATGTTTGACAGTTAAAGGCTGTGTAGCTTCAGTCATCGCCGTACTTTTACCAGCATCATTCACGATACAACTGACAGCATCGCTCATGGATGACTGGGCATTTAAACTGAACTGCAATTACAGTGACGGATACGAATCTTGCAGTGTCTGTCAATTTGGATGTGATAGTTATACATGTACAGGTAAGTATGTACTTTTTGCCAATTTTAAGCTTGAACATGTATCTATTTAGCGGTGTCGAAGGACCAATTTTAACATCGGGAAAATAGTGTTTCATGATAGTCTCTAAAGCTTGAGATATGCATTATATAAAGTACATTAGCAGGGTTCGGTTTAATCCACTGCCCTCTTTCCCGATATGATTACAGAGGTACTTCTTAGTCTCAGCATCACTGTATCACTTGTTTGAGAGAAGACAACATTAATTATGATTATTCTTGATCATTTCACATTCATCACTATTGTTTTCAGTTTCCTATAGAGTTGAAATATTTCATATGCGGAAGATAAGTTGCATGATTGACCGCCTGTACATTCATGAAACACTGTCGAGGTTACCTTCAGTGATTTGTTTTTATGTTACTTCAATTTTTAATTTGTTTTTGCAGAGTTTTCAGACATACGCATTTGTGTCATCGAGATTTTAGCAGTGACATTAGAGGGGTTGCTTATATTGTTTGGAGTGTGCGTATGCATCCGAGCCTGCTGCAGTCATTTCGATGCTCGGGCATGTAGATTTTGTTACGTGTGTTTCATACCTATGATAACCCTATTACCTGGTAAGTTTTATACTTTGTGCTGCAACGGGTGATGGGTTTTAGATCAAGTAAGCAGGAAATATTGTATTGAGAGTTTAGAATCGTTGGAGCTCCGAGGTCCGTCTGTTAACTTCCCACACTTTGCTTCAAACAACATATCTAAAACCGATTTCCCAGTTGTAAAGAACTTTTATAACAATCATCTAAATATAGTACATGTACTTGATCAGATTCTTTAATATAGAAGCTCATACGGACTTCTTGTTACTATGGTAATCATACGAACTTCTTGTTACTGTGTTAACCGAAAGGAAACTTAACAAATACAATTAGAAACTGCTTGGGACGGGTTAATTAGCAATTATCCTAAACTGCAATTGCAGCGGAAGTTATAAAAGTTTCCTGTCTAAACACGTATGTAAACTCTTAAACAAAAATTGTCCCCCAAGAAATGCTTTCAGCATGATATGTATTTGTTTACACATGGCCATTAGGGAGCGGACTTATTTTTCTTTGTAGCTTCAGTTCTTCAGGCCTGACAAAAAGTTATAAGGGAAAGTATTGCCTTGATAGCAGAACCATAAAAATAATCATAAAATACATATGTACAATTTCAAGGTATCAACAAGTGCTCTTTATGGGAAGTATGTGGGGTCGTTGCCCAACACTTCGCAAAATAGTATGTTCATCTTAATTTCTTACTATTTCGAAATACATGTACATGTATAATCGGAATAGTGTACCCAGAGTTTATCGAGAATTTATTGTTGCTTTGTCATATGTTTTAAAAGAATAACTTTTTTTGTGATATGGTGAAGAGAATTTTATAATATGCAAGTGAAATATATCTTATCAGATTTTGTGTTTAAAAGTAAAACAAATATTTTCTGGCTACCATGGATACTACGGATGGCAACGATTAATCGGTTAACCGGTTACACGATCGAACATCCGAGTATTTGGTTAGCAAAACGTTAATGGAGTACTCGGTCAGCTTTTGTGTTCGATTTCATAAATTTCTAGTAATATTCAGCTGCTGTCTGAAGAGAAAAGTAAAAAGGACTTAAACAAGAATGTAAAAAGAATGGGCCTCACAGTTGCAAGAAATGATAGATTGATCTGGATGTATAAGCAAATGAAAAAGTTACATGGTTAAACTGCACCTCTGGGTACTTGATTATGTGCATATGTACATTTGGAAAGGGCTGTAATATCACGTTACATTGTTACTCCTTTGTTCCATAAGATGTATCACTTTTTTAGTTTACATTTATCACAACATCCCAATCTATGGAACTTATTTCTTTTAATGTACACCATAAAAACCTTCAAAACCTCACTACAATTTATGAAACGACATGCAATATCAAATGTTTTGTTTAAACTGGAAGGACGTTATGAAAACATTAAGCCTACTTCTATGATAATTTATAACAAAAGCAATCTTAACTTTCTTAAATGATAAACCTTAAGTCAAACAATGGGAAAAAAGTCATTACATGTATTCAACATTTTTAGAGTCTGACAACTTTGTCTTTACGTCCAACCCAGCAGGGTTCCACACTTGTATATGGCAATGATGATATGCTATTGTTACTTTAAAGTTTGAATTATAGGAATAGGTTAGACCAATTCATAACTGGTTTAAACGAATTATTGCTGCTTTCACTGTATTTAAAGAAGAGGAAGATGTAACTTTCAATAATTGTTTGGAAGACATTAACATCTTGCATATTAACATTATTCCATCACCATCGATTCTGTTCTTCTGTCTTGTTCTATCAACTCATGTGAGAATTTTCGAGCCACAAATACCTTTAGTTTTGTTTCTACATGTATTACAAAAGGATAAATGTGCTGTATTTTAAATAACTGAATCATGTAGAAAGATACATCAATATGTTATTCTCCTCTTTTCAGCAGTCACATGACTGAACTTCTCAAGGCTGACACAGAAATATTGTATTTAATGCTGACATTTATACATTTTCAGGCATTCTTTCCATCGCCTGTTGTTTCATTACTGCGAAATTTGTAAGCGACCATAATTACTATTATGGATATTCATTTTATATGTGTCTGGTCTCTGGATGTACTTTAATAGCGGTATCGCTGGCAGCTCTATGTGGATATATTTGTTTAAAATCAGTTGAAGAACAACCTGATAACCAGTTAGTGAACGGAAGCGATGATGCTGAAACAACGCCCATTTTGCATACAAGATAACCGATGCTACGGAAATGACATTGACAAATTCGGCTAATTTGCTTTAAATCGACTTAGAAACAACAGCTCTCGACTTATACTTATCTGTTGAGGCATCGCTCGTAATCAAAGAATTTAGTAATTACTTTCTAGAGAAAGAGCTTTTAACAGGGAGATGGACAAAGACACATATGGTGCTAGTTGTTGGTAACAATTTAATCAATTTTCAAGTCCAGAATAACTTTAGTACATGACCGTTTGTTAATCATAAACAGATACACATTGGAGCTTTAAACGAGCATCAAATCAGCACATATATAAGGAAACATAGTGCGTTTTTCAAGAAAAACTATGCAAAGCTGGCGTTTATTTAGTAACATGTACATGTAACCAGACTTATGTGCAAATATGCAGTTATGCAACACATTGCACTGGATATATCTGCGAGATTTGCTTTAACGTTTTATAAGTTCGAATACAATGGAAAAAACGGAAGAATACACATACGTCACATCTCATTCGCTGTTGTTGTGACTTAAAAGTCAAATGTACACGAATAAAGCAGATTGCATAATTAAGCAATCCACTTTGTCAAGTTATCTGTCGTCGACGTTATGATGACTCTAAAAATTTGAATTTTGCCTTTATTAGGCTGCTCTCCATTATTCGATAAACGCCCAAAATATTCATTTTGGCCTGAAGGCAATTATATGACGTTTGGCGATTACAGTCATCCTTCTTTTCTATAATGCTTTGCTGTTTGCGGAAATATATACATACATGATGTATCATTGAAATGTTTTCTTCAAGTAAAAATATGCATTAAAAGTATGCTATCGCCTTTCAGTTCTCTCAGTGTTTTGATATTTTTTCCTTAAACGATATGTGTTAACAATTTACACGTATTTCATTGAGTACTTTACTTCTTAAAAGCTTCCTCTAGCAACATATATTGACTAGGCTATATCGCATGATAAATTTCAATGCCATCCAGTAGCGAAAGTAACTATAGTTTGCCAGCAACATAAGTTTACACACAACTCATATGTTTTCATGAAACAAAGAAAAATAAAAACAAAAAAATATGTTCATAAACATTCGTAATACTGTATTCTATTTCAGTCAACAAATTATATTCTTCCGTGTAAAGAAGGAAACAAATAGTAAAATCTCGTAAACTCTGACAGGTGTAACTCTTTCAACATAAAATGAAAGGTGGTATGGATCTACAAAACATTCAAGTCATAAAGATGATTTGCTTTGATCGTAAGAAAGAAAACAATACATGCATTTTTGTATTAATTTAAGAATAGGAACTACACACCACTAGATCAACAACGTTCAATAAACCTGTACTATCTGTGCTATTCCCCTGTTGGGATACAAGGATAAAAGCCGAGGGCATACGTCTATATCGTGCCTAACGTACTGCTACTGAGCTATAGCTCAATCAATACGTTCAAGGGCTGTCTATTTTAATTTAAAGGTTAAATATAATAAACATTTCATTCATATCTATTCCTACAGCTTATATTCAGTAAACACTTGTGATATATATCAAGACAAGAGAGATTCATTACTTCCTGTACGGAAATTGAACTTGCGTAACGTGAGACCGAAAGACTGTGTGTTCAATTCAAATGAGGTTTGACTATAGTTAAAATCAACTGAAAGATTGAGGAACGTATTTCTCTCTACAAGTTTATAGAAAATACTTTTATTTGGGGTGTTTACATAAGGAGCTGTACAATACTATAGATATATCAGTTGAATATTAAAATCATCAGGAGCTCTTACTTTACCAAGAAAGCTGTCTTACCGGCGAAAATGACCTTTATTTGTACCAAAAACATTCATAAATTTACTTGAATATTAAAATCATCAGGAGCTCTTATTTTACCAAGAAAGATGTCTTACCGGCGAAAATGACCTTTATTTGTACCAAAAACATTCATAAATTTACTTGAATATTAAAATCATCAGGAGCTCTTATTTTACCAAGAAAGATGTCTTACCGGCGAAAATGACCTTTATTTGTACCAAAAACATTCATAAATTTACTTGAATATTAAAATCATCAGGAGCTCTTACTTTACCAAGAAAGCTGTCTTACCGGCGAAAATGACCTTTTATTTGTACCAAAAACATTCATAAATTTACTTGAATATTAAAATCATCAGGAGCTCTTATTTTACCAAGAAAGATGTCTTACCGGCGAAAATGACCTTTATTTGTACCAAAAACATTCATAAATTTACTTGAATATTAAAATCATCAGGAGCTCTTATTTTACCAAGAAAGATGTCTTACCGGCGAAAATGACCTTTTATTTGTACCAAAAACATTCATAAATTTACTTGAATATTAAAATCATCAGGAGCTCTTACTTTACCAAGAAAGATGTCTTACCGGCGAAAATGACCTTTATTTGTACCAAAAACATTCATAAATTTACTTGAATATTAAAATCATCAGGAGCTCTTATTTTACCAAGAAAGATGTCTTACCGGCGAAAATGACCTTTATTTGTACCAAAAACATTCATAAATTTACTTGAATATTAAAATCATCAGGAGCTCTTACTTTACCAAGAAAGATGTCTTACCGGCGAAAATGACCTTTATTTGTACCAAAAACATTCATAAATTTACTTGAATATTAAAATCATCAGGAGCTCTTATTTTACCAAGAAAGATGTCTTACCGGCGAAAATGACCTTTTATTTGTACCAAAAACATTCATAAATTTACTTGAATATTAAAATCATCAGGAGCTCTTACTTTACCAAGAAAGATGTCTTACCGGCGAAAATGACCTTTATTTGTACCAAAAACATTCATAAATTTACTTGAATATTAAAATCATCAGGAGCTCTTACTTTACCAAGAAAGATGTCTTACCGGCGAAATGACCTTTATTTGTACCAAAAACATTCATAAATTTACTTGAATATTAAAATCATCAGGAGCTCTTATTTTACCAAGAAAGATGTCTTAGGGGCGAAAATGACCTTTATTTGTACCAAAAACATTCATAAATTTACTTTTTAAATCGATGTACATGTAAGAAATATAGAGCAGTATTTTTTTCAATGATATTGCAAAAAATAAAAAAGACTTCCTGGCAACTGTTTTTCGTGAAAAAGCGACTTGAATACAAAAGAAATGAATATATCAACATTGTTTTAGAGTGAATGGAACATGGTTCTGTTAGTAACCTATCAGTATATTTATTTTACAATATCAGTAAACTCAAAAAGATTCTAGGACTTTAAAAGGTAAGTGCAGTTTTCTTGTTGGGTTCTAGGCATTTTTACTTTAGCTGAACTTTCATTTTCCAAAATTATCAAAGGTCTGTACCGTTCTTATTGTGTTTAGAATGTAGTTAAACCTATATGTTTTTGGACCTCTAAATAAATAAAATAAAAGGATAAAGACAAAGTTATGAAAATACTGAAAAGCAGGTTTGAATAGGCACCCACGTACATATGAAATGAGACCAAAAACCGCAATTCATTGTAAAAAGATAGAAAACAAGGTATGTACTACATATAAACAGCACAAGCGAATCGCAAATAAAAAGCAAACGCATAAATAAACAAACGAGGAAGATAAAGGAAAATAAATGACTTACATTTGTACCGGAACAAAAGCCTACTGCTTCCTGAGTCTAAGCGATTACAAAGAAGAACAAAGGAATTTAAAACATAGGTTTGTAAAAGGAGATTATAAAAGCAAAGCGTACATTGTGAAATATTTAGGTCGGAAAAAGAAAAACAAAACACAAGGAAGACAGTTCAGTATGCCTTACCTAAACATTTGCTTAGACAAAGCTGAACAGTCGCTCTCTGTAACAATGTTAGAAAATATCAGACTGTCAAATTACATCTGCAACTGAATGATAGGCATGAAATCTATACTACATGTATAACTTTATTATTTGCGATGCCCCATAACTCAAAAAGAATGGAAGGTAATCAATTGATACTTCATGAATTGTTAGAGGACAATGAGAGAAAGTGCAGTGCACAAGAACAAAAGCGCTAGCTTAACTTATTTTAGAGTTACGACCCTTGCTTACTTTTTCTTGTGTTTGCATTACTCAGAAAGCATATAAGTAAAGCAGTTGATACTTCATTTATTAATAAATGACGATGAGAACAGTTCAGTGCTAAATAAAGCTATGACTCTAGGTTATTTACTTCGTCCGATTAAAAAAAAAAAATATGACAAGCTGTTGTCGTCACTTTATTGTCTGCGTCGTCGTGGTTGTTGTTGAAGTCGGCGTTGGTTAAGTTTTATGTTTAGGTCACTTACAAGGAAACTGTCAAAGCTATCACTTTGAATCTTGGAAAACTTCTTCATCTAATACCCTCTTCACATTGTAATTATGCTTTTAATCGATTTTGAGAATTGGACAATTAATGGATATTGTACTTCAACATTTCAAATGGGTTTTTGAGTCTTACAATTTTTTATTTTTTTTATTTTTTTTTTGGGGGGGGATATTTTAGTATTTTTAGACTAAATTGTCATTTTTAGCTAGTCCGATTTTTTAAGTTTTGCGTTGAGGTAAATTACATGCAAACTATCAAAGCTATCACTTTGAAACTTGGAATACCTGTACACTATCAAATGTGCAATAGAATGAAGGAAGAGTTTTACAAGTTACATATGTATTTTGAGAACAGAACACCTGCACCAGTGTGCTCACACGAAGGAAACGCTTACTTTTGGCGCAAATTAGTCTGTAAGAACCTATCTAGACATGCAAATAAATATACACCAAAAAATGATAATTTCAACTGGGTTAAGTTATAAAATTTAATGTTATATTATAACCACGATTTCAATAATATCGTCATATGTTCCGTATTGCCCCACCTTTAATTACGTATCAGTCCCTTTTGTTCCTGGTTAAAAAAAAGGTACGAGTTGACTTTTTGATCCGTTCGAGTTGACCATTTAGGGTACAAGATAACTAAAGTACAAATTAACTTAGGTGCGAGTCTACTCGGAAGCTTCTGGTTAAGCAAGCAGAAACTGACACGACACCACATCTACTGACTGACGTGTAGTATAAAACCTGTTATCGATTAATATGAATCGATTTATTAAAGTCACTGTCTAAATTCGGTTAAGGACAGTATATGTAATAGTATTACTATTTTTAGAACACAAACAATAACTAATGACAACTCTTTAAGGTAAATATTATTACCTGGAATATTCAAGGACTTATTAAATATGTTGGGGGCTGTAGTTTAAAATCATTTTTGGAGAAGTTCGATATTATATGTCTATGTGAGACCTGGTTGAGATTTACAAGTGAATTTGACCATTTTATGAGTAATTATGTGCATTTTGATAATGTCCGGAGGCTCAATGTAAATTCAATTTCAATTCGAAATAGTGGCGGAGAATCCGTATTTCTTAACGATTCATTGTTTCAACATGTCAATATTATTAGAATCAAATAAGAATTCAATGATTGTATTGTGCTGCAATTTAAATTTTCGCTGATTAGTGATTGTAAGGATGTTATCATGTATTTTTCATACATATCACCCGAAGGGTCATCACTGTTTAATGATAGTGAAGTAAATGGGATTATTCTTATCAAAAATATTGATAATCTACACACCCCCCCCCCTTTTTTTTGGGGGAAAAAAAAAAAAAAAAAAACACCCCAAAGCTTCTTTGAAGTACCAAGGCAAAGTAAAGACAATTGTTGTAATAATTTTGGTCGAACACTTACATTTTTGTTGTACACAAGACATGCATGTTTTAAATGGTCGTTTTAACGATTCTCAGAGTAATTTTACTTGCTTATCTTGGACTGGAGCTAGCGTGGTAGACTATATGATCGCATTTGAAGATCTTTTTAATCATATTAAATATTTCAATGTCTTGGACAGGGATGAATCGGACCACTTACCTATAGCATGTAGACTGCAGTTTAGTATTTACATGCACCACAAAACACACACATTGGCTTCAAACAGTACATCTGGAAGGGTGTATCCAAAATTTAAATAACTCAAGTGTTTCAGTTATTTGACGCTATGGTAAAACCAGTACTCTGTTATGGATCTCATATCTGGGGATATAAATATTCGCCCGAAATAGAAACCATCCATATTAATTTTTGTAAAAGAATTCTTGGAGTAAAGACTCGACTAATAATGCCATTGTTTTGGGAGAATGTGGTAGACTACCAATGTGTATAACATACTTTTCAAACTGTATTAAATACTGGTGTAAACTTATACGGATGGAAAACTCGAAATACCCTAAACGATGTTATTAAATGTTAAAAAACTTGGATAATGTAGGTACCACCTGGGCTACTCAGGTAAAACATTTGTTATTTTTATATGGATTCGGTTACGTCTGGGTTTCATATGACGTTGGAGATATTGATTTGTTCATAAGTACTTTTCTTCAGAGACTCGTAGATTGTCATACTCAAAACTGGAAACAGTCTATCGATTAATCAGGCAGATGTCACCATTATAAATATTTTAAAACTTTATTAAATACTGAACGTTTCCTCACAATAAATCTGCCGTTTAAATATAAACGAGCAATGTCAAACTTTCGTTGTTCCAGCCATAATTAACATGTTGAAACTGGAAGGCACAACAACACCCCTTTCGAATCTCGTACATATCATTTTTGTTTTAACAGCAGTAACACTAATATTGTTGAATGTGAATATCACGTATGTTTTCATTGTGAGAAATTCAGTGAGATCCGATATCAGTATCTCTTAAATTGGCATACAACTGACAGTAGTATAAAGAGCTTTTATGACATACTTGGTTCAGATAATGAAAATGTATTATACAAAACAGCTGTGTATCTGGAGAAGCTTTTAAACAACGTTTAGGGTATGCCAACTCCAGTGAGTGTATATTTTGTGGGATTATAACTATTTGATTTGATAACATGTATCATAAATATATGTTGTGTATTTTGGGTCGGAGGCCTTTGCTACATTTAATAAACTTTTGACTTGACTTGAATTCATCTCAGAAATACCTCATTTTTTCAATGATAAGAGACACATCTAAATAACATACGACAACTCGTGCGTTCAAGAAAAAAATAGACTGTGCTTACAGTATTCATCTCAGAAGAACATAAATTTTTCAATGAAGAGAGACGCATTTGTTTTTCAATCTAGTGCTAAAGTCTCCATGCACCTTTTACGCACCCCGTATTAAATATAGCGGGCCGCTACTGCGGCCCGCAATGTTAATACCATCATACCCTGAAATTAACTGATTTTGTGACGGAAGAGAAGATTACCGTAGGTAAATGTGTTGATAAGAATTATAAGATAATAACAAATGCAATACTTGGCTAACTGATCCTTTTACTGAAATATTATGGTGACGCGGTGGTTAACACTCTGGACTACCAATCCAGAGGTCCCTGGTTTGAATACCGTCTAGGGCACTGGAAATTTCAGAAACGCTTTTCAGTGTTTTATACCATCTAGAGATGAACTGGTTAGAAACACAGCGGTAGTCTCACGTGTATGGGTGCTATTAGCCGGACACATTAAAGTACCAAGGGGTCTATTTGTAAAAGAACTAGGATCTGGTACCTGGATTCCTTTTTATTTGCATCTGTCTTTTAAACCTGCCCCTGTGGGGAGTCTTGGCAAGTTCATCGGGGACAGGGTCCATATAGTAATATACTGACTCTGTCCGGGGAAAATCTCAGGGTTGTCCGAGACTATAAAACAATCTAAATGAAGTATTTTGATGGATATATCAGAAACTATCAAATTTGATTTATTTCAAAAATTACATTAATTAAAGCGAAGAAGAAAGAACTATAAGCAACTTGCTCTATGTTACTTTTTTGTTTCTGATAGTAGGCCCACTGATAGCCATGAGAGGTACCGGTCTATAGCAGAAATACATTGCGAGATTCTGGTCATTCGCTTATGTCTCAAATGTGTTTTTGACATTTAAATGTTTTGAGATTATCACAGAGTTAAATCAGGAATCTTATATACAGGATCCCTTGTTATGGGGGAATATTTGCACTCAGTTCCGGCTTAAAGCTAAGTGACCAGGAGTGTGGCCATTAAGTGATTACTGGCTGAAGTAATTGGGCTAAGTGTGACACAACATTATTATATATACTTTTTTATCATTCTTAAATACATCATAATCACAGTGTAGGTGCTGAATAATTTCCGCCCATCACCAGTCCAGTTCCCCACCCCCCATTATAGGCCTAGCCGAACTGGTAATGACAGTATTTATTTATTTGTAACATTTTCATTAAATTAAGATTTTGATGATACTTCAAGTGCATAATATCAAAAATGGAGATATGAAGTGTAAAGTGACTTAAAAAGTAAACATTTCCGAAATTTGTAAATTGAAATGTTTTGTTTCTTATTTAATCAAGTGTACAAGTGTGACCAGTCATTTTCTTAGTTAGAACATTTCCGAAATGATGGTCACTATTTCGAGTGAATATATTGGACGGTTAAGCCATGAAGAATGTTGTAAACGAATGGCGAAAGCTTGTTTGTTTGTAATATGTGCTTATGATCAACCATCCTCGTTCAAGATTTCGAATGAAAAGTTTTTTATTTCAAATAAAAGAAGTTATCACCATACACAAATCGTTTTACTTTTTCACTTATAACGTTATTGACGTTACCGGAAGTTAATAATGAAACCGGACGTAACGTCATGGGTGAAATTAATATCACGTTTGAAGGTAATATCACTTTTGAAGGTTATATCACATTTGAAGGTGATATAACTTTTGAGGGTAATATCACTTTTGAAGTTTATATCACATTTGAAGGTTATATCACTTTTTAGGGTAATATCACTTTTGAGGTTTATAGCAATTTTGTATGCATACATTTCGTAGTAAAAGGAGTCGGTTTGGCGATAAGATCTTCTTTAAAGCAATAAATTCAGGGCATAACGAAAAAGCATATATACTCTGTTATCGTGATCTATCTCTTAGAAACACAACATGAAGTTTATTGTTTGCTCAGGTTATATAACGTTATATGTGAAAATGTAAAACGATTTGTGTATTTCATCTACTGAAGAAGGCCAGTAGGCCGAAATATTTAGTAGTGAGAGTGAACTTTTGAATAGTTTCATATTATTCTCCCTTCGAAGTTACTTTTTGTGTATAGCATATTAAAACATTCCTTGAAAAAGTTGGATTACACAGACAGAATATTCACGCTGAAGAAAATAATGGAAAAACAGGTTCGTTATAGAAGTCATGTGCAATTCTTAGACTCATGCACGCGATTGCAATTGATTCCAAAAGGGTTCCAGTTAAAATTGGAGCTCAAGAGTGACGCAGAGACGAGGACTTTGAGAATTGTATCAAGATACAGACTGATTCAGCTTATCGTTTGATGAGTGTTACATGTACCGAACAAGCATGCCTGAAGAAATTGAATAATCTTGAAGGTGAGATTAACTGTTACTATGATCAGATTGACAGTAATGAAAAGTGTGTACTTGACAAATGGCTATTTGAACAAACTGTTGAAAATAAACTAAAGAAGATACAGCAGTTAAAATCGAAAACAAGTCCGCCCGCTGATAAAACATATCAGATTGTCAGCATTGCAAGGGACGGTAATTGTTTCTACAGGTATCTCAGTCAATACCTCTATGGGTCTCAAATGTACCATGCATCTTTGAGAGAGGATCTCAACAATGTATGTACAAGAGCCACCAGAAATATAGTCACCTTGTTGATGGAGATATTGTCATGCATCTTCGCGCACAGAAACATACAAATGGTAGAGTGTCGTTATGGGCAACAGTAGCCTAGTTAAAAGCTTCCTCTGATCGATATAACATTAACATTTACGTTTCAAGAGACAGAAAATTCGAAAATTCATAGAATGGATAATGATAACAATGGAAATCGTTATCGATAACTGAAGCTTAGCGAATGTTCTTTAAGACATAACCGACGAATATTTTTACCAAACCAAATACACCTCTTCACATTGCACCCGACTTCAAAGTAGTACAGCGCAAACATAGCAACTTTGGTTTTTTTGCAATACTAATGGTTAAATAACATATAGTAATCTCGAAAATATACGGTAAATGAACTAAGATTAATCTATTGACACATATTATACTGTTCAGATAAAATCCTGCGAGAAATGTACGCAATAATAAACACACGACAGTGTTCCGTGTAGGTTGGTCAATGGCAATCATGTCTGTCCTTGGATTAGTTGGTCCCCGGATCGAATGGTACTTGCACTTTTTCCATAAGATCAACATTACAATATACACAAGGAATGCTCAACAAAACGATATTATAGTACTCTCAAGTGCTTTAACAATATTTTAAACATCAACATTGACAAATAATGCATATTCCTTGTGTGTAAAAACATCTTCCTGGTGTGTAAAACATTCTTCAAAATTTGCTGTATTTTTACAAATATGAATCTCGCGAGAACTATCCGTGATGATTTTAAAGACAATGCTCAGAGGTTTTGTCGTTCTTGTACAGGACCTTGGAGCATTATAGGCTGCACAGCTTCATCTATCGCCGTTGTTTTACCAGTTTCACTCACTAGACAGGTCTTTGCGATGTTGGGCAATACATGGGCACATAATCCTTACTGCAACATGTATGTATAAACACTCTATTAGTGGGGTTAAAACAATCTTTTGTTGACCATCCCCTTTACCCGATCCTGAAAAAACTTGACAGAAATGATAGACAACACCACAAGAGAACTCAAGAAAACCAACTTCGTAGATCTTTCAAATATCAAACTTACAGAAAAGGTCAAATATCACAACATTTGTAAATGTCTTCCTTGAGTAAGTTTGAACATAAACGTTAATGCATTTTAAATTGGTACAAGTATCCTCAAAGATCAAGGTCACCTGCAAGCACCACCTCAAATTAACCAAAATCGTATCACGAAAAAGATTAAAATACTTTTAATGCTGCACCGCATCAAGACTTATTCAAAAGAACAAAATTTGATAAGTAACTTAATGGTTTAACTGGCGAGAAATGGTCAGAGGTCACTTTATTGTGTTATGAATACAGAGGTGGAATACTATATGTAATGAATAATTCGATGGGATATATTTTTTTTCGATATATTTTTCATGAAATGAAATGAATTTCTAGGCGTTACATATTAAATAAATATTTAAAGACAAACAGGTATTCTTAGTATGACTTATATAGAAGTCAAAGAACTAGTTAACATGAACGAATGGATATATAAAGATTTTTTACTTGAACGTTGAGTGACGATTCCACCATTTATTTGTTTCCCGTTTCAGCAACTCTAAGACCTCCGGCGCCTTTAGCGGTTTGATTTATGTTTCAACACGATTTTGTTCCTACAATTTATTTCCTTCCTTTTTATTGACAGTTTATTCAGACGTACGTTTATGTGTCCTCGAGATTTCTGCACTTACATTTGAGGGTTTCCTTTCGTTGTTGGGAGTGTGCGTTTGCATTCGAACCGGCTGCAGGCATTTTGATACTAGGTGCTTTTCTCTTAGCTTAATTTCTAATCTAATCCTCTTGACTTATACCGACTCTTCTTCCACAATGAAGTAATTAAGTATTCAGAAAGACAAAAAGGTATTCACGCAGTATAGAAAGAGCATCTTATGCTTTTCTGTCAGGAAGTTGGCGCATTTTAACGACTTTTTACTTTTTTGAAGCACTACATTTACTTTAAAATGCGCACCATGAATATTCGAAAATATTCACAAAACTGTTCTTGGCAGAAAAATGCATACACAAAATGATCTAAAAAGAATTCCTCGGCTCAAATGTAGATGCACTACATATACGCCATATGCACACCATATGTGCTATAAAATGTTACATGGGATTGTTCAAAACGCTTGTGATCACAACCCACTAGTTCTCAAAGTTTTTTTTAAACAAAGTTAGAATGATACACGAATGTTCATGGATGATGATACTGATACTTAACGCCAGTTAGAAGATGAAATGGGATCTTTGTAGCATTTCAAAATTAAGAGTTTTACGTCATTTGCTTAGAAGCCATTTATTGACATACAGTATGAAAAAATAAAGATGTGAAATGCGTGACTCGGTATAAAAATTACTCTGCACACTCGGCATGTGAATCTACAACTGACTGAATTTTACAGACAAATTAGTAATACATGGATTGATTGAAAAGCACTTACGGTCCGATGCAGCAAGACATTAGAGCAATAAGTTTGGTTACCATTGATAAAGGCCTACGAGAGTGATTACAAGGCCGGTTTTCCCAAGTCAGGGTTTAAATCTTGGTTTGATTTAGCCCATAGTTGAACTTGACCGAGAGATTGTAGAAATACATATTAATTAAGTTACAATAAATAAAGAACTGAGGTCTACAGAGCGTGAAAAAAGTAAAGTCAGGGATGTTTTCCCATGACGCGACTCAGATGTTTTCCCAATTCAGCCAATAATTGAACTTGATCAAGAGATTGTAGCAATACAATTTATGATCATGTATATGATCAAGAAAATTGAAACCTCTAGAGTGTGAACAGTGTTTAAATATGCAATTTTTGCTCTAACGGAGTCAATAACTCTAGATGAAGTAATTGAGGTTGAAATTTGGTCGGTATGTAAACGTTAACGTTGTTATTTACCCTTGTATTGACATATAGTCGCAAGGTGATTTCTAACTAAGATGCAGTGTTTGGGTCCCAGCTACACTACTTACACATGTGGTGTTACGCTGTGAGGATTGTCTGTTACAATATGTTATCCGTATTTTGAAAAATGTGACATGATCGTGACTCTAAATTAGTCATGTTTACGTTTCCTACATTGAACTTATGTGTGGTAATGCGTTATCATGATTAGGAAACTTCTGCCATTATTTATTCCAACTTACGTGCTTTGAGAGTTTTGTATTACAATCAATTTTACTCGGATTAAAAAAAAATTGTGAACTGACAGAACAACTTGTTGTCTGCATCACATCAGTTTTATTAGTACATCCGTTTGTATAGACTATTGAAAGTTTCTTTAAACTCTTTTGAGACGTTTTGTCATAGATATGTTCTACATAGTACTGTAGTACTTTAAAGTTCTATTCTACAATACTATACAGTTGTACGATACTTGACAGTACAATACAGTTCTTAAGAGTACTGCATTACAGTTAAGTACCACAGAACTAATCAACTTTTGGTTACATAAAAGTCCCATGAGCACTTTGAATAAAAAATAACTTGTAGCTCTTGTATTACCAAGAAAGGTGGTTTACCGGCAAAATTGTTCGTTGTTTGTGTGAAAACCATTTTTATCGTTTCTTTTTTAATCGTAAGTACACGGTATAATTATATAGCGCAGTATTTTTTTCAGTAATATTACAAAAACTAAGAAACACTTTCTTAAACGTTTTTTAGATAATAAGCGACAAAATATAAACGAATGTTTTGTCAACATTGCTTAAGAATAAATACGACACAGTTCTATTATCATTCTATATCTAAATACATCATTCTGTATGTGAGTATTTCAAATGATACTGGGACTTTAATCATACTGCCGCAAATTAGCGTCTTAAGATAAACTTGGATGGGTGGCGCGATGGTAGAGCGGTTATCGCTCTAGACTACTAATTCCCGATTCGAAACCCAGCCGCCGCACTGGAAATTTCAGAAACGCTTTTTAGTGTTTCCCATCCATCTAGAGATGAACTGCGAGAAACCCAGAGGTAGTCTCATGTGTATTGGTGCTATACACCGTAAAAGGACAAAGGGGTCTAATCGTAGAAAGAGCTATGGTCTGGTACCCGGATTCCCCTGTATCTGCATCTGTCTCTCTTCAACCTGCGCCTGTCTTGGCAAGTTCACCTAGGGAGATATCCCTGGGTCGACCGGGACTATAAACAATCAAAGAAGAAAAGGTAAACTTGGCCGTCTTGTTTTTGTTTAATACCCAAACTGTCTTCATTTCTTGAAAACCATTCTGCCTGGGATACTTAACAGGAACGCAATTATTATAATAAGTGCCTCGGATTCTCGTTCTATACATGAATATTTTACAAGTGCTGTTGTAGAAACGAATAATTAATGAAATAAAATTAAGAAGACCGCAATGATTACAGATCGCAACACACAACTGAAGGGCTGTAAAAAGTATCAAATACAACTCTCTTTTCATTCATCTTTTCCTGGTTTTCATAATAATTAATTAGCAGTAAAGTTCAAATACATGTTTATTGCTATATATTCTACAGCTTACAAAAATTCATACTTTTTTAATAAAATACTAGAATAGAAGAACAAACAATAACGACTGGAGCCTTTCTAAGTAACTATTATCGAACCTGATAAATCGTTCTTTGCAAAATTACATAAATCTACCGCTATGTTCAATCATTTTCTTAGTACATTGTACAAAGTTTTCATGATTAATAAAACATATTTACAGGAAACTTCGTATATAACGACTCCTAGTATAACGAGATTTCGGATATAAGGAATATATGTTCTAGGCCCGATGTTTTTACATGTACCTCTTTATTTAATATGAAAATTATGTATGGATATAACGTACACTGGATATAAAGAACATATCTAAATGGTCCCAAGCAGTTGGCTATATATGGAGTTTACTGTATTGCTCTTGTTCTTTATTTGCATTTCTCATTGTCTGCGAGAATTTCCCGACAATGAAGTCCAAATCACATCAGAGATGCTAGCTAATAGAATTGTTTGATACATCTTCATGTAAGTTTGATATCCTTTTAAAAGCGAACGATTTCCCTCATACCAATATCCTTTCAACCTGTGCAAAGTTCAGCTGTAACAAATGCCTCACTACCATATTTTAGTCGGTGCCAGTTTGACACAAAGGATACATACGTTTGACTTAGTAACACACAATGTAATACATACGTACAATCGAGGATTTAAAAAAAATATTTTGCAAACAATTGCATAGCAATCGAATGCTGTCGCTCTTATTTTTAAGGAATATTCGAGAATAGATTATAAAACAATTGATTGAAAGTTATTTGCATAATCTTTTGATCGGTAATTTTCCTTATTTCGTCGTAAGTACATATGCCAATAAGTTATTCGATTTCTCACAGGCAACTAACAGTCGTGACAACCTTCTATCATAAAAAACTCCAAATGGTTTCACCACACCATCTATTTCCGTTAGAATCGCTTCAAGCTTCTGCTGCTTTGGTGAGAATTGAACTACCGTGTTACTGCTATACCCGCAGGCAAACATCTTACCTCTACCATCGGTACATATTCCTTCAGGGGTTTTCAATTTTTTGCTGCTGAAAGAGTTGACCATATTACCAGTAAAATCCAACATAGATATGTCATTAGTATGCATACTAACAACAAGGAGATGATGAGCGTCGTCACGGACTGTGATATTCTTTGGTACTGCATATAAACGCTGTAAAGCACGCGGCAGAGTATGCTGTAGCTGTCCAGCTCTGTTATACACTTCTATATAACCAGATGATGAATCAAGCTTCGAACCACAACACACATACAATTTATCATCTACATACATCACACCCCTACATACACTGCCTGTTGTGAATGACTTTGTAAGTGACAGCTTTCTCCCCACAGAGACAAACTGTACTTTCTTGTCTATACACAGAGACACAGCAGCTTCACCAGGACCAGCAGTGCATACACCGCCAGGCTGACCAGGTAGTTGTATGGAATCAAGGAGTTTATAAGACCGATCAAGTCGCTTCAGTTTGGTATTGTTATAATCAGTGATAAGTATATTTCCATCTGGTAACTGGCATATGTCATATATATCGCAATCATCTGTGTCAGAGCTCTCCTTTACATTAAATGTCCCAAATAGTAGCGTTTTGTTTTCTATAAACTTGCCTGAATGACCGGAAGGAGCCATCGTCGGAATATGGGATGCGAGGTCTGTTGTAACGTTGGTATTTTGACGTTGTGCTGAACTCGTCTTCGTGCCTGAAACTACTGAAGAAGGCTGGGCTGTAACAGAATGCGTTTCATCAAACCATCCAAGGGTAACTAACGAACTAAGGTGCTTTTCTATACTCGCATCTATTTCGAAGACAATAGAATCAGGTGCAGTATGTGATATGTTTTCGACTCTCTCTGTGGATTCTTCGATGAAAGATTTGCAAGATTTAACCTGAAAAAACAGCTCGCATTCGTTATCTCCCCTGAATGAATCGAGCGTTTGTAGAATATCTTCAGCTTCCGTCTTCGTTTTATCAAGGAATTTTCTGTCTTGTTCCAATCTACTGATTATTGATGTCTCTTTCAAATTCAGCTCGTTGAGACTCTTCTGTTCCAAGTCATCCAGGTACTTGTTTGCTTTCTTCTTGAAGTCTGCGATCGTATGCTTAACTTGTTGTTTCTCCTTGTCGATGCGAGATCTGTCAGCTTTTCGGTCATCTAGCAAATTGTTAAGATCTGACAGGAAGACCTTTGTTTCCTTCCTTATAGTTTGGTATTCGTCGCTCGACTTAATGTCTTTGGCAGCATCGGGTAAATGTTGGGTTTTGGTGCAGGTACTAAAAATATAGAAAAGAAAAAATACTTAAAATATAAAATTAAAATACATTATGTAGTTTACATTAATAAAATTTTAACAACGATATTTCTGGATTTTAAAGTCAGTTAGTCAGTTTGTCTATGTAATTGGGTGGACGACTGTCATCACGTTAACCGGCCTCAAGTATGGAATGCCATGGCAGTCATATATGGACACATCAAATATTACGAAGTCGTTAAGGCAATAAATAAGTGTATGAAATATAAGTTTAATATATTAAACAGTTCACTAAACATACTCTTTGATTACTTTCAAACAAAATACAGAGAAAGATTTCCCGGCCTCAGTGACTGCAAACAGGGGCCATAGTTAAAACTACAAGAGGGCCATGATAGCCATGACTAGCTCAGCCGTGTACAATGATCATTATTTTGCCTGATGGCCTAGCTGCAGGCCCAACATGACGACTTTATCATGACAGATATTCTGACCAATTTTCAGCCTAATTTGGTGAAAAATGTGGCTATAAAGTTTTCAATTATTTGTCGTAGTTATTTGACCACATGACCCATTTTTGAACTTGACATAGAGATCAAAAAGATAAACATCCTGACAAATTATCATGATAATTGAGAGGGAAATGTGGCCTTCAAGTGTTAACAAGGGGTTTGCATGCTTTGATCCCTTGACCTAGTTTTTAAACGCTCGACCTAGATTTTATTTAGACATACATCCCAACTCACTTTCATGACGATTGGGTAGTAAATGTTGCTTCTTGAGTGCCAACAAGGCTTTCTTATTACTGTAAAGTGCGGTAGATATACGCCAGAACTTTAGTTTTCGTGTTTTTAGCGAGATCACTCATTCGCGAATTCATCATTTTACTAATTCAAAGTTCTCCAGACAGGATCGTGAACCAGCGGGGTCGCTTTCACATGAACTCATTGTCTCGCAAATCCTTTATCTCACGAATTCAAAATGATTTACAGTGTTTGACCTGGTGACCTCAATTTTTACCAAACATGACCCAAGTTTGATATTGGCCTACAGATCATAAAGACAAATATTCTGACCAAATTCCATGATGATTCCTGACTCAATGTGACTCAGTATTAACATCTCTGGTGCAAGTTTGGTCAGGATTGCAAAGTAAAAGTGAGTGCTAACGACCCTTTTAGTGTGGCCAACCAACGGACAATTATACTAGCAAACAGGGGTCATTTACTATACTAATATATCACGCTCATCTTTGTTCAGTTGAGCTAATAAACAATTGACACTATATACAAAAAGTAACCGCTCTATATATTCAATTTGGATTCGGTGTAGATAGAAACTGCATCGATATCAAGGCTTTCAGATGTGATATAAAGACAAAACCGAATTATGATATAAACAAGTTCAGTGAATTTACATCCCGTCAGGTTAAGCAAATCAGAACAACTGGCAAGTGTATTGGTTTGTCTGTTTCAGAAAAAAAGCGTTTTCACCATGATACTGGGGTCTCATCACCGAGAAGATAAAAAATCAAGTTACAGTCATAAAGAACTTAGCTGTTGTAAGTTGAATAAAATCAGTATCACAAAAACTACATCTCTAAGGGCCTCAATTCTGTTAAAATCCAGTTCCTAAACTTTCTGTTGTTAGAGAATACATAGTGGCTTATTTCAGTCTAACAGAATCAAATTCTGACAAGCTTTTCAAAAACAAAGAAGAATTTTAAACATTTCACCACCCCATAGGAGCTTTATCTCGGGAGGTGGGTAATTCTTCTCTCTGCGTCTTACAGTCATACAGAACTCAGCTGTTGTAAGTTAAATAAAATCAGCAACATAAGGTTCAGAAAACAAAAATTCTTAAATTTCTAAAAAAGCGCTTCATCCCCCCAAGGGCCTAATTTCTAAAAACAATTCATTTTTCTAAATTTTCAATTTATAGAAACTACAAATTTGATTACTTTTGCTAAATATAATCAAATTATAACAAGCTTTTTCGAAAAAAAAGAATTAAGCATTTTTTAATATCTGGTCCCATTCCCCATGAAGTCGGGTTGGATTGTGTGACAGGGATGTAGGGTTGGATATTAGAAAGAGTAATCATTAAACTATTTAAGCAAATTAAAATTAAAATTTGATAACCGGTTCCAGAGTAATAGAATTTTATTTTTTTATATTGAATATAGAAGAAAAATATAATTAAAGGGCAATAAATCTTTTGATATAATACGATAATCGTGCGTGTAGCGTGTGCGCCGCGGCATTATGCTATTATGTACTAATTTTAAGATCAAGTATTTAAGAAATTCTATCAATTGGTTGCTTAGTTATCGCTCCGGACGGACGGACTTATGGACGGACAGACGGACAACGCAAAAACAATATCCCACAGCTTTTGGTGAAAGATAACAATTGACTTAATATAAGCACGAACGCACTTCAATTTGGACTTCGTATACTAAGCAGAAATCAAATTCAGATCATGGTGTTTTCGTGTCATATAAAAACAAAGCCGAATTATGATATAAACGATTGACTCCTTTATAAAAACGGAACCACTCGATATATTCAACTTCGATTGACTCCATTATAAGAACGGAATCACTCGGTACATTCAACTAGGATTGAGCCAATTATAAGAACGGAACCACTCGATATATTCAACTAAAATTGATTCCATATAAGAACGGAACTAAATAGTAAAAATTAGAAACACTTTAGCACATTATTTAAAATTTTGTAACGGAAAAATAAAATGGCCTGTTGCACTCAGTTTTGAAGAAGCGGTCACCTTCATATCAAAACTAAAGATACTTCACCTACATAACTAAAGACAACTTAAATCAATACTATAAACAGCTAATCAATCGCCGATTTCAATCTTAACTACATTGATATTTGAGCCGGGTGTTTTTTTAAGAAGCCAATCGCATGACTACACTTCACTCATAACACTTATTAAACATCGATATTTCTTTTCAAAATATTACCTGTGCTCGAGAGCCTTACAGACACTGCAGCAGACGACATCATGATTTCCACAGAATATATTCACGAGTTCTCCCGGATGCTTTAAACAGCGCTTCGTAGGGAAGGACTTGAGTGCGGACTGACTGACGGCTGTAAACTGTCCTTCATCCAGAAGTGTGTGTCTTCTATTCAATGGAATCCGATTGTGAGATTTAAGACATGGATCACACATGTAAACAAGACATTCCTCACAGTATTTAGCGGCTTCCACGTGTCTTCCTTCTTCTCCACACAGAGAACACGGGCAATCATAAAATGGTTCATGACCGTCTTCTAACGTCCTTGATAAATCGCCCCCGGTCGCCATATTGTAACAATTGTGTCACGTTCCTTCAATAAACCTGTATATCAATAAAACACAACTTAACAAAGCCAATAATAGGTGAATTATTGTTTTCTTATTTATCGATATTTCACGTTAAGTCGGAAGAACACTAAATTAACAGTTACCAAAAGTGAGCATTATCCATTTATTTTTACTTCCTTATCACAAGTTGTACCTCGATACCCGGATAAACAAACATGTAACGAGATTTAAAGAGAATGCAAAGCATATATAACTATACCTCCATTGATCAAATTTTGGATAAATATCCTGTATACGAATGAGAATTGAATAGCAGGTGTTTTATGTATGAATCATAGGAGCTCAAGGTCGGGATTGTGCTTTTTCCGGCTTTGTTTTGTGTTTTTACATTTATTTTCAAGCTTACAAAATATTATCTTATTTTCCCCGGATCTGAACTTTTATATTTTACCACTGAAGTACTCGGTAGACTGAAAAAACAGAAGGAGCGACATACGCCATGTTATCCAACACTACTTCTTAGAGTAACGTCCCTTGAGCGCGGTTCAAGAACTGGTTCTCCGTCCTCAAACACGGCGCAATATTGAACCGAAACCGATCAAATGTAAACATGGTTCGGCGGTAATTTCGAAACTGGCAGAACGTTTATTTTCTCAAAAGCAGTTTTGGACAGTGCGTGAATTATGTCGAAAAGTTACGAAATAAATATATGGGCTGTTGTAAAAGGTTTTGTGAGGATGGGATGGTTCCATAGTTTGTATATAGTTGGGGAGGAGGGTGCTATAACATGCTTACATGTATCATTATTATTTTGTCGGAGACGGAGAACCAGTTGTTGATAAAAATCGAACCGCGCGTAAGGACGTCACTCTAAGCAGTTGTGTTGGATAACATGCCGTATGTATCTCCTTTTCTTTTTGCAGTCTACCGGTTACTTCATTGGTAAAATATAAAAGTTAAGATCCGTGGAAAATAAGATCATATTTTGTAAGCTTGGTTCTTAACTTGAAAAATCTTGATAGCGGTCCACTAGGCAACGCCACATGGTAAATATCTAAGCTCTAGGCCTTGTAGTTTCAGAGAAGAAGCTTTTAAAAAGTTTTTCCTATATAATCCTATGTAAAAAAACAAGTGACGCCCGGGATTTATCTCGGGGGTTAATAATTTGAGCAATGCCACATGCAAAATATCTCAGCTCTGGGCTTTCCTGTTTTGAGAAGTAGACTTTTAAAGTTTTTCTTTTCCGTTGTGAATGGACGACGTACGACAGACGCCGGACTGTGAGCGATTCTTATAGCTCAATCTGGCACTTTGTGCTCAAATGGTTCCGCTCCGCCGAATAAGGGCTGCTAGATGTAAAAATAGGGGGGAATCTTCAAGAATCAAGTTATCCCCGGGCAGGGTCAATTTTGGTCCGTGTGTTATGACTTGAACGATCTTAATAGAGGTCATTTACGCAATACTACATGCCAAATATCTAAGCTCTAGTCTTACACAGAATTGTTCCCCGGATGATCCTCTACCAAAGTTGTTCAAAAGGTTCTGCTCTGATGCACAATATGGCTGGCAGAGCTAAAAGAAATAAAATAAAAGACATCTCTTCCTAAACTACTCGGCAAACTTCAGTCTCACTTCATTTTACTTGTCGCTTGGATGGTCTTCCACAAACATTTCCCACAGAGATCTGCACGATAGTAATCTTTAATATCAGGAATTGTGCAGATATTATCATGTGTTGCAATATATGGACATCATGGCTCTCTTGAAATGAAAGTTACAGTCATGAAAAACTATAGCTTATATGTATGTGTAGGCTGTCAAAAATTATCATTTTTTTATGTTCTTCATGCAAATGTTTTGAGATATGTAAGTATGTAGAACTTGGTTTCTTTCACCATTTTTATCGACCTAAGAGAATAACCAAATTACAGAAACTGTTTTTATGAAATTCAGTTCACAGACTTCAAGAAACGTAAGTATTGTTTTGCTTTCGTCCAATGTATACAAGTTCGATCTCTTTGACATATACAGACAAGGTCTGATTTCCTTATATACTGATATGATGGTTGCTCTGAGTACAATCATTCTAAAGGTTGATATTGGCACGGCGAGGCTTGTTTATGTTGTTTATTTTTCTAAAAAGGTTAACTTGTACTTGCGTAAAAAACACTTGTATATACCTATAGTATTTGTATGAATGACCGTGAAAACTCAGAAATTGAAATTCATGCAATTAGAAGAGAATTTGTTTGGAATGTTATAAATGATGACAATTGAGATATTGTACAAACCGTTGGTTAAATTGTATTCTAGGACGATTTTACTTTACAAGTTACCCGGCTAAATGCGGTATGAAAACTGTACTAATACGCCTATCATTTGAGGAGATGTATTAAAGGAGCACATACAATGGTTAAGATCATATCATAAACTATGAAAAAGTTCAATGCCTAGCTAGATTGTCAAGTATACTATAGTAATAGCCAGCAACAGTCGATTTAGTTTTGCAACTTTGCGATGTCAACTCAAACTCAACTCAAACCCATTTTAAGTATTTGCAGAATGTCGGCTGCGATGACAATTAAAGAGCACGAGTTCGTTATATAGGGTTCATTGCAACAGGTAGAAGATATATGCTTATCCAATGTGTAGCAACCTTAACAACAAGATAACTCGATTGCCATTGTATGGGAAAAGAATGCTGTTTTTCATGGCTACAGAGAAGGGCGACAATCGTGTGTTTCATAAAGAGGACCTGTCATAGTTTGGAAATAAATTGCAAAATATGTCCATACTGACCCTACCACAGCTTGGAATGTGTTCAAAGAGGAACTCAATCGACTTGTATAATTAGTACTATACATATTCCAACAAAATGCGTCAAAGCACGCTGTGATCTCCCGTAGTTTCTCCCCTAATCCTAAGACAAATTCACAAACATGATAAAATGTACTCCAAACTAAGATCATTTCTGTCAGTAAGACATCTTTCTTGATAAAATGAGAGCTACTTGTAAATGTGATCCTGGGACTTTAAGGAGCGCGTATTGGTCATACATTGAATCGGCCATATTCATGGACGATTCACAACCAGGTAAACATGTAAAAATAATAAATTCTACTAATTTATAAAACATTCGAAAACAACGAGTTGTGGTGTATGAGGGCCTCACACAAACACTAACCCCATCACTAAAGCAAATGTCATTAAAAGGCAATTTGGGTCAGTTTTCTCTAAAGCACAACCAGTTAGTTTGAAACAGCTCTGTAAAAAGTCTCCACATCCGTGATGCCCTAGGTCCCAATAACAGTAAAGGGTGTTGACAAATGTCTCCGTGGGCTGTCCCCTATTAAAGCCCACTTGCACTATGAGTTTTAAAGAGTTACATCATCCTCACTACCATATTCAGGTTATCATTCCAAACCGCTAGTGTTCCTTCATTCGAGAAATGCAGTCGTCACCCTTATCTATAAGAAAGGTTCTGAATTCAAGGCCTGTATCTACAGGCCAGTTTCTCTTATCTGTATTGCTTTCAAAATATTGGAGCATAACGGTTCCAACATAATGAAACATTTTGACAATTAAAACTTGCTATGCCAGTACCAGCATGGCTTTAGATCGAAGCATAACTGTGAATTCCAACGTATCAGCTACATAAAGGAGGTATATGACAACCTTGAGGTTGATAAACAAACGTATATAATAGTAATGGATTTCCGTAAAGTTTTCTACAAGGTGGATCACAACAAACTTACCTTATATCGTAGCGAGCTGGGCGTCCATCCTCTGGCATCATCGTGAGTAATCTTTTCTAAAGGGCCGTTTCCAAAATGTAGTTGTCGATTGCTGCACTTCAGACATCCTGCCTGTCCTGGCTAGTGTTCAGCTTGGTTCAGTCTTTGCA
This sequence comes from Saxidomus purpurata, assembly GCA_022818135.1. NCBI lineage: Eukaryota > Metazoa > Mollusca > Bivalvia > Venerida > Veneridae > Saxidomus > Saxidomus purpurata. Next base: position 97,190 of record JAFMSR010000097.1, read on the forward strand.
CTCTGTCTGTTCCTGGCCTATATAAATGACTTACTTGATCCTATTACAGGTAAGACAAACCTATTTTTAGATAATATCATAGAATATCTCACAGTCGTGTCAACATCTGATTCACAAATCCTACATGCTCTTTAACAGCTGGAATTTAACCCTGACAAGTGTGAGGTGTTGACAATTATCCGCAAAAGAAAACCCCTTATTGTTTACCCTTATTTACAACCTGCATAACGGTAAACTGAAAACTTCCGATACCGCAGAATACCCAGGTGTTAGCATCATTAACAATTTTAAGTGGTCTGAACACATAAGTAAAATATCGGTCAAAGTAAATTATCTCAGCTTCATTAAAAGTAGTTCTCATGGTGATCTTTTCTGTTCGCCAACGTCCGTTCGTCCGTCCGTTGTGTGTCTATGCATGTAGAAAAGCATGCGTAAAAATAAGCATAACGGGTATCATTTTACATAGGTCAGAGTGTTACGAATGACTAACTGCAGTAACAGTATTTGTACAAATGTCATTGAGACATACAAATTATGGATTACGGACCACTGCGATTGTGTAGAGGGTTCGGTCTATTGTAAAACAATTACGAATGTGCATTGAAACTGTCCTACTGTTTCGATGATAGTGTACAACTTCCGGTGTTGACAGCCGTTTACGGCGTTGACAACAGCTTCAGTACAAAACGCGTGATTTTACGAAGGGTAAGTTTTTCTGACTTTTGTTGCTTTTTTAGTTGTCTTTGTGACTAGCGGTTCTTAGATATTGTTTCACACTAATTATATCAAGGAATCAGCACAGGCAGGTACCACATTTGATGAGAAGTCCTCGGTAAAAGTTTTGCCAAATATCGAGTGATTCCGATTCTGGCATTAAATGTTAATTTTAAGAAACGAAATGTTTTGAATAATCGAACACAAACTTCAATTATTTTTAGGTCTGCCGACTGTCACCTTGTTATATGCCGTTTTGAAAAAGACAAATTAAGATGACAGGACAAATTTCTTGTCAGCATCACATCACTATAATAAGTATTTGCGTTAGTATAGACCATTGAAAGCAGTTTAGTCAACACTCTGATCACAGTCAGTATATTTTATTTTTCACTTGTAAATCTTTCAATGGACAATATACAATGTATTAACAGAAATTGTTATTGTAAGATTAGTTTTAAGATTTAGACATGTGTACAAAAAATAACTAAACGGATCTCATGAAATGTTTGATCTTCATTACCTATCCTGTCTATTATAAGTCCGCCTATTTAATAGAAATAATACAACATCCTACATGTTTTGGTATTATTTACACATATTTATACATATCATAATTGAAGTCTAATTATAACAACACGTCTTTTTAGAAGTCGGGGCAAATATCAAGCATTTCTGGATTACGTACGGTCAGTTTAGAAGAAAAGTGTTAATACTATAGTAGTTCTGGTCTTATTATAATTATTGTGGGAATCCCACTGAAACATGTCATGAATTATCCAGCAATTCAGCTTTTCACTTTTAAATCTTTTGCGACGTGTCGTCATAGATATGTTCTACATAGTACTGCAGTACTTTACAGCTCTATACTATACGATACTTTTCAGTACAAAACAATACTTTAGGGTACTGCATTACAATGAAGTACAACAGAACTATTCAAATTTTGGTGACATATAAGTCTCAGTGGCACTTTGAATAAAAAATAACTTGTAGCTCTTGTATTACCAAGAAAGGTGTCCTACCGGCAAAACCATTTTTAACGTTTCTTTTCTAATCGTGAGTACACGGTATAATTATATACCGCAATAATATTGCAAAACAATAGAAACACTTTCTTAAACGCTTTTTAGATGATAAGCGACAAAATATGAAAGAAAGCATTGTCAACATTGTTTAAGAATAAATACAGCACAATTCCATACTGTCATCATTCTATATTTAAATTAATTATTCAATATGTGAGTATTTAAAATGATACTGGGACTTCTATCACACTGTTGACTATATGAAATTCAGCTGTCACAGCTTAGCGTCATAAGATAGACTAGGACGGGTGGCGCAGTGAGTCAAGTGGTTATCGCCATGGACTACGAGTTTGTATGCCCCCGATTCGAATCCCGGCTACCGCACTCGAAATTTCAGAAACGCTTTTCAAATGCTTCCTATCCATCTATAGATAAACTGCGAGAAACCCAGAGGTAGTCTCATGTTTATTGGTGCTGTACACCGTAAAATGATTAAGGGGTCTTTTCGTAAAAAGAGTTTCCCCTGTTTCTGCATCTGTCTCATATCCCTTGGTCGACCGGGACTTTAAACAATCAAAGACAAAATGATAAACTTGGCCGTCTTGTTTTTGTTTAATACAACAACAATCTTCATTTCTTGCAAAACCATTCTACCTGTGGTACTTAACAGGAATGCAATTCTTATAATAAGTTCCTCGGATTCTCTTTCTAGACATGAATTTCGTAAAAGTGTTGTTGTAGAAACGAATAATTAATAAATAAAGTTAAAAAGATCGCAATGATTACAGATCGCAACACACCACTGAAAGGCTTTAAAATATCAAATACAACTCACTTTTCATTTATCTTTTCCTGTTTTTCATAATAATTATTTAGCAATAAAGTTCATTACATGTTTATTACTATATACTCTATAGCTTACATAAATTCATACTTTTTTCATAAAATACTAGAATAGAAGAACAAACAATAACGACTAGAGCCTTTCTAAGTAACTTTTATCGAACCTGATAAATCGTTCTTTGCAACATTACAGAAATCTA
>JAFMSR010000098.1:0-98651 GCA_022818135.1 Saxidomus purpurata
TTTAGTCATGATCATGTTGTCCATCCTTTTGAAGCTGATCTGCAAATTCCTTAAAAGTTTGTAACATCATTCCTATGATATGCCATCAAAATTTAACAAGAGCTGTCAGTAGGACAGCGTGCTCGACTTTTTTAGTGCTTGCCAATAAAAAAAAACTTTGACAGTTAAGGGCACACAAGACTTTAACTAGGAATTTCTAAGTACAAATCAAGAAAATTTTTCACAGAGTTATCTTCTTTTGCTTACAGATAGGTCTTACGATGGTACATAAGTACTCCAACTTTCAAAGTAATATCTCAAATGGTTAAGTTAACAAGTGGACAAGAATGAAAATTTTAACTGAGTTTCTAAGTCAAAAAGGGCCATTATTGAAATAAAATCCTTGTCTGTTGATGAAGGTCGTGATGGTAAACAAGTATGGTTAGTTTCAAAGCAATACCTCAAATGGTTTTGAAATAAAGTGAGGTGGTACGAAAAACTTAACCAAGCTCAATACACTTTCTAAGTAAAAAAGGGCCATTTTTCTGTCAAAAACCTTGACAGAGTTATGTACTCTTGTCTGTAGATGGAGGTTATGATGGTAAACAAGTATGGTAAGTTTCAAAGCCATACCTCTAATACTTCTGAAATAAAGCGGGGTAGTACGAAAAACTTAACCAAGGTGTGACGCCGACGCCGGGGCGAGTAGGATAGCTCCCCTTTTCATAGAAAAGTCGAGCTAAAAATGGACTGCTTCAAGTTGAATTTTGATTAGTAGGAAATGGTTTAGAATTTATTTAGATTCATAAATTAAAGTACTGGTTATATGCATTCACATTGAAAAAGTCTATTTCCAGATTATATCTACTTTTTTGTACTCTTTCCATTTTTAGCATAAGATGATTTATTTATTTATTTGTAGCAGCCTTTTGTCAACATAAATTCAGTTACTATCATATTGCAGCAAAGCAATACCTGTTTTCTATGTATATTTAACACTGCAAAATGAGTTACAACAGTTTTGCAGTATATACTACCTTGTTTTTAGGTAGAGTTGATCATACAAAACTGTAGTAATTCCAGTTACCACTGTTTTGCAGTTTTTTTGCAAAATATTTTCATGTAAATTTCTCTGCAAGACAGTAGTAAGTCAAGTTACTACGGTCTTGCAGGGAGCATTTTAAACAATCTGAGATACAACTTTATGCAAATAATAAATAACTTCATGAAAAAAAGGTATCAATCTGACTATTAATTAATTCATCCTTAACTTAAATGCATATTTACAGATTGTGCAAGGTATAAATTGCATTCAATACGGCGGATATGACCACTATGCATGCTAAAAACTACTTCCTATATTCGTCAGCAAATATGACATTATTTTATTGCATGAACTGTAGCCCAAACTGAAATGCAGGCTGTGTATAAAATAAATGTAGTTCATAGTTTACTGCAAACACGTAGACTACGCTCGGCATACCTATCATTCTATAATTTGTTACAGATAAACAGTTTATGTCTGGAATAATCTGCAGTCGATGTTTTGCTGCAGGCATATTGACAACACACGGTAAACATTTAAGCCCATGCTATGCTTCAGATAGGGATACTATGCATGGTTTAATTTGCTGCCAGACTTCACGTATCTGCCCGTATCTCGTTTTTGAGGCAGATGTGAACATATCTGTATTGATTACATACTCTCTATAATAAATGTAAGACTTTTATTTGAAAAGAAGAACAGCATCGTCCGATTTAGTGATGATCGAAAATTTAAAGTATTCAGATCGCTTTTCAGACTATACGCATTTGTTAAAGGTCCTATAATAACGAATGCAAAAATTCCAGTATACTTTAAACAACACAAAAATAAGTTATTTTTAATATAAAATGAAAGTTGGTATGTAGAAATTCTAATTAAACCACAGTACATGTACACTTATTTTTATATGCATTATAAAGAAAGTTAAAAAGACCTGGGTAGTCATTTTGTCTAATCACTGAGATTTCAGCATTATCAGCATTACTTAGAAATATGGTTTTTATTGTGGCGATAGAAAATAGTAAAGGCATTTAGGTTATGTTAAAACCAAAAAAATGACCAGAAATGATATTTGGATCCACTGGTATATCCTTATGTAATATTAAAAATCATAGTTTAAGTTCTATGTATGAATGTAAGAGAGATTAAAAACTAAAATTCTTTTGTAGTTTACATCATTCTGAATTTTGACTTTTAGTTTAACCTTGACATTGATTTCGATACATGCAAAGACTGAAATAACCCGAAGATCTTGATGAAAATTGCTAAACAAAAATGAGTTTCCTTAATGAACTCTTCTAATATCAATTTATGATAATAAAAACTAACAGGTTAAATACACATATGTAAATTTTGACCATTTTTCAAAACAGCTAATAAAATAGCGACCATCTTGGACGCCATGGTTGTCTTAATTTTTATGTGGTCAGGAAGCTTGTGCGGCTTCCATGCTGTGATTTGTAAGATTCATGTCAGTAAAGATATTTCATCGAATTTGGGTAAGTCTTATACATTTGACATGGAAGTTAACGGTGGGTTTCGATAACAATGAAATATCAGTTTCATAAAACAGGTGAAAAGAGACAGTCGAACGAACTAGGCTATCGTTTGCTGTAACTTGCAACTGAAGACAATGAAACAATTCAATTGTATCTTCATTTTGTATTACCACCTTTTTATCACTGATAAACTTCCCGCTTGTCTCGTGACGGTAAAAATTAGTTATTTCAAAAATGTATGTTTCAAAGTATTACTAAATCATCTACTGGTGACGAAACTATTGGTGAACCAGGTTTTCCTTTTCAATCGGTGATTCTGGTCTGCGAATCTACTCTTACGCCTGGTCTGAACATTGTGTAAAAGTGGATGCAAACTCTTCGTCTTCTCGTTTCGCATACGGTCTGTAAAACGCTATTTACGCCATAATTGACTCTTACGATTAATATTGATATAAGTATTTGTGGAGGCGTTACCGGATGCGTTATGTAAGCACACACGTCTGGGTGATTTATTACCAAGCTTCTATGCAACAACCTGTAATGCAAACCGAAATATACCATGAAATAAAATATATATCCAATAAATACCTTTAAATGGAATATAATAGTGAGTTATTTCATTATGTTTAACTAAGTGATATCCAAGGCCGATATAAAATGTAAAAATGTTTCAAGATCACAACATCAAAGCCTAAAATCAAAATGATTCTTTTGCAATAAATCAGTGAAAATATTGCCTTTATTGAAAAAATAGGGTTAACTGTAAAGTAACGACATAATCTATCCAGATCAACTCCTACAGTAATGTTTCAGTAAATTTGTTTTTCACGGCGCCGTGTTTAAAACGTCGGTATAGATAGTTCCAGTTCCATATGAACCAGTATAAAACATATCTTCAAATGTGATGAAACGATTTTACTGGCATTCTGCACAGCGCACGGAATCCTCTTCACCAATTCTACGAAAAGAATACACTCATTTATATGTTGTTATTTTGGTTCAAAATTTACGAATTGCAAGCTTAAAAAAACAAGGGAGTAAATCAAATTGTTTCTGACATACATTTATGCTAACGCGTATTGTTCTTATAACATACTATCTAGATCTGTACTGTAAACGTTGACCTATTCTTGATTTGACTGCAATAGTCCATCATATGATTGCAAAATGAGGCTATAAGATAAAACAGGTATGCTCTTTTTGCGATACAATGCCTTTTTGCCTATTTTAAATATTGGCTTATTTCATAACCATTGTTATATAATAACAATGTATGTAAATCTGGACAATTGATTTGTATTGTGCGAACAAATTAACCTGATCCTGACATTTATGCATGGATATGTTATACAGTAGTTGCCTTGAATAATCGATTATCGTGATCGATACATTCCGCACCAAATATGGAAAGTCTCGCCAGTTGTCAATTATTTGTGTATTTTAAATAACCGAATACAGAGTTATTGTCAGTCGTAGACAAGTGGTTACCATGTAGAAATATTGAGTCTTGAAATCACAGAAATACGAGAATTCGAATCAAGTTAACGGATTGATGTTTTAAATTTTTATTTTTAAATTAATTTTATCTTGTATGTCACCGTAAATATGCCGAATACGGAATGCACGAGCATCAAAAAATTGTGTTTCGTTTTTGAAGAGTTTGAATATTAAAAAACGAGTACGTTGGAATGAAACTATATGCCTAAAAATGAAGCTTAAAACAAAGGGCTAAACCCGATAAGAAAGTGAGTTTTCACTTTTGTTTGCAGGACTCGAACACGCGAGGTACAGATTAATAATATTAGAAAACAAGGTCGTTACTAACTGATCGATATTATGATTCGGTTTCAACGATAATAATTATTATTATATTGATTACTTTATATAAATTTTACGTGCATATGCATATGAAAGACGAAGTCTAATATAAAGTAAATCGACTGTGAAATTGAACAAATAGAGGTCAGGGGGATCAGGTTAACATGTCTGCGAAAGTGTTCAATGGTGTGCTACATAATGCACAGTTATACTGTGACAGCCGATCTGCTGACTGCACTCGTTCCTATTTAGCTTTAATGAAGATATGAAATTTTACATTAACTATTTTACTCAGACCACACTTTCTGATCAACGAAATATGTTTTTAAGTAATTATTTTTACCGAATTTTAAAGAATATTGGTATTCACGAGGAAAACATTGTGCCTGTACAACAAAAACACAGACAATGTCTATGGTTATATTTAGCATAATATATCAATAAAATATCCCATCGCTGTGAGTAATGGCTATAACTTTTAGTGAAAGGTAACTGATCATCAAATTTATGTTACATTACAAAAACAAAGGCCAATAATACGAAAATGTGCAACCGTTTTCAATTATCTCAGAATACGCGTAAGTAAATTTCAACATAGATCCGTTAAGATTGCGTGATTAGCCCTCTGGGATATCATATTCAAATCATTTTTCTACAATTATCTGACGGCATTACGACAGTGTAATGAGTACATAATAAGTATTACAGTTAAATTCCCAAAACCTGCAATGTATTTTTTGCTTCAAATCATCAGCAGTACGTATCACTATAGGTACGATCACTTAGCATGATGCAACATCTATGAAATATTACGTTCAAGTTATTTTGCTTTAGATTAAGTTGCAGAGAATTGGGTATAAAGCTATTGAGCAATATCGATAAAATTCACTTTAATAAAATCACCGTAATATTTTATTATACAAATATAATTACTTCTGTTGTAAATATTGCTATTTCATCATATATCTTGCTTCATGAAATATTTTGTTTAGTACTCATCACAAAGTAATTACTTACCTTACCGTTTCCCACGAGTAAAATACTATTCATACTTAATCCAGCACAATCACTTTTGACATGTTTACCACAAAGAAATACATAAAGTACAAATAAAAAATCGATTAAGTTTAACCTCTTTACAAATGAGAGGTATCCTATATTCTGTCTGAAACCAGCGCTGTCCAGCGCGCTTTCATTTTGGTAGATTTTGACCGGGTTATCTCATTGGCTGAAACATGTACACATTTTTGTTTCTTTCCACGTGGTAAGGGTTAAATTAAATGGGGTTACATCAAGACTGGCTATTCATATGCGAACGGGTCGATATTTTACTATCATTAACAATACATTTTTGTTTTAAGTGCACATTTAATTTTATTTCATTCAGTCGCTGTATGATGAATAGTACGTATTATAACGCCAATGTGATATTTGAATATTCAGATATTAAAATTTAGTAATTCTGCTTATGTGTATCTTTTGTTGAAATATTTCACAGTGTCATGTCTGTCGTGCTTATGGTTGTTATTGTTTCGCATACATGTTTCCACTTATGACTTTCAATGAAAACAATTCTTAAATCGCTACAGTTTGTAACATAGTTGTGTTTTGGTAAACTTGGCGAGATTTCTGAGGCAATTTTAACTTGAACTGTTGCTGCCTTGATACATGTGTTTTAAAAACTAGAGAGTAGGACAAAATCATTAGGAAAATTTAAGTTAAGTCTTTTTATCAACTAAAATAACAGAATAGCACAAACATAAATGGCTTACTTGGATGTTTCCGCTGTGCATGTGTTTAACGCCCGTTTCAACCGTACACTGTGTTAGTGCTGAACTTGAACCAGAATTTATGAAACATAAATTTAAAGGATTCAATTACCTTTTTTTTTCTTGAAATCGATGAGTGACTGGCCCGGTCGACTTTCTTAACCTTATTATCGTAATATAAGCCAGCCAGTCGTTAGATCTTATTACAACTTTAAAAAATAAAGACACAATAATGTTCACTCGAAAAAGTATATATCATTGAACATTTATGCCGTCAGTATTCAAAACGTCCTCGATAAAAGGCCTAATATTATATTTTCTCTCGGAAAAGCATTGGTAACCAAACATGTGCATTTATCTCTTTGATTTCCTTTTTCATCGAGTAAAAATTTGAACCGCGTGTCGCTAAGCCATACAATTAGTAGAGACGTTTGTTGGCGTTTGATCACAGTCCGTACAAGTAATGTGCCGTTAAATTGCATACCTAAAAGCGTTGACATTTTCGATGATAGTTGTTCCTAGTACTGTTTATAAAAATATTGAAAATAAAAGCACACTTAATTACTTGGCATGATATATAGCTTATTTTGCTAAATGTATGCATTTTGCAGTGTGGTAAAATTTATTGAAACATGAAAAGAAAGGGCCTTTTCTGAGCTATAATATTAAGTTCAAGATGTTGCTGCTGCTTAAAAGAATACAGTGTGCTACCATTGCAATAACACAGACATATCGGCCAATTTTCTTACTCTTCGGCTATCCGACTGACGTTTGACTAATGATTTCAAGAGTAACTCTGTACTAATAAATAGTCAAAGAGCTTACTACAAATTATATTTCTTGAGTGATCCTCTACAGCAATTCTAAAGTATGACTGTATCAAACATTTGACATATATTACGGGTTGGTAAACGGGTGTTCCTTTGAAAGCTTCAAAATGGAAAAATGTTAACATTGACTGGTATAGTTTGCCTAACTGAAACCGAAGGTCAAGACACTTATAGCTGTACAGACATATTTAAACATTCAAACTTAGTTACTAATGAGCTAGTGTTTTGAAGTTCGCTCGTCATATAGTAATTCCACGCCTCAGTTACTCTGATATCTACGAATAACTTTGAGCCAGAGCAAATTATTTTGCAAACATATGATACCACAAATCGATTACATTATTACACTCATTTTCTAACATTTAGACAAAACTGAATGTAAATAGAATCAATAGATACTACACAATGAGTTTTAGGTCACAGCAATTTTGAAAGTTGTTTTTTAGCACGTAAGATATATTAGATTATGCATTTATGACATGATTTATCATTATGTTGATTTAAAGTTTTAGCACGAAACGAAGTCGAGCATGAAACATTTGAGCCCGAAACGAAGTCGAGCATGAGCCATGTTTTACTATCACAGGTCCTAAATAGACTCGCAATATCATTGTGTTATTAAATAATGATTGTTTAAAACAGACTATATGTCAAAGTTGTCTTACATTTTACAATGCATTAATGTGTGTTGATTTGCTACATCTGATAAAACAGTCTGTATTCTGAAAAAGGCAACATAATATTCGTAAATGCAATCGAATGTGAATAAGTGGTTTTTGATAAATTTAATTTCAAAGCGAATAAATTGATCACAAAGTAATGAAGCTCGACAGTTACTAATGGTTTCTATTTCACTTGAAATAAAAACATTACATAGAAATTAAAAGGTATCAGAAAATGTTCGGATGTTTGGTTCAATCAAAGAAACGATTATCTGTCAAATCTTCAAGTGCTCAATTTCCTATCTTCCTTTTATTTTCGAAATGAGACCTAACATTTACGGACTCTTGCTTAAAGGTTAATATAAATTATTCTGCATGATATATTTTCATCTAGTAGACTCTTGTTTACACTTTGATGTTAAAGTGCCTTTGTCGGTTCAAAATTAAATGGTTGAAAGCCAAATAACAATTATCCGATGGTATTTTAGATATAGCGTTTACACTTTTAAAATCTGCTGTTGGCTACTTGTAATTGTTAAGAACATTAAAATGACACACTTTGCCTATGAAAATAAACAAAAACCAGTTTGATTGCTAAAATATAATACTGATGCAGCTGTTTCTCGATTCAAGCGGTTATCTGCTAATTTTATAAGTTAGTATCCTTAAACAACAAACATATGCAAACAAAAAATATTAGGTTGTAAATCTTATTAGAAGTTGCATGTTGATAATATATACCTTTGTCGATGTCACAATATGCTTCAAAACTTAGTTTACGTAAACAGGCAATATGACCCGAATAAAGAACAAGTAGCTTTGATGTAATCTTTCTCTTAGAAAAAGATTACAGACATACACTATATAGCAATAGATATGTGCAATTAATAGGAAAGTTCGATTAAGCCTAACAATAGCAGTTCATTGATAGTTTCTAACTCTAAGATTACAGATTATTGTTAGGATCTAAACGTTGGCTATTATAGAACGTCCATACAGACAGGGACAACCATAGTCGAGTTACGACGACACTGCTGTTTCAGGACGTGTGCCAAGGTGTCAAAGGAGAAATATATCCTTTTTAGAAAAGAAAATCGTACATAGTACAGTTGTCCGTATAATCGTTAGTTGTAGGCATCGTCAGCGGAATGTGATCATTCTTGGAACAAAATCAGCTCAATACACTGTACACCGTATAGATTTTGGCATAGTAATTCTAGCTCTGGGCCTTTTGCGGTTACAAGAACAAAGAAACCCAAAGGTGCTACGTTATTGTTTATAATCCACCGTTTTAATAATTCTTATCTAATTGGTGAACAAACAAAAACAAAAAACATTAATACCATATACGTCACGTCTAAAACAAGGTTTAATAACTATAGATGTATTCAACGAACTAAATCAGTCCTGACAAAAACACTCGAAAATCAAAGTGTCAGTATAAACAACTCTAAATTAAAACTGCTTGTGCAGAATACTTTTTACTGTATTTTAACTAAAAGACTGTTGAGTTTAAGATCTTAATTCGAAAATGAAAATAACACAGGAAGTTGAAGACTTAAGTGAAATGTTTCTGCTCAATAAAGCACTACAACAGACATCAGAAAATTACCAGTACCCAAATATTTCAAAATGTCGTTATTATCTTAAGCGGAGTAGATCACTTGTCAACCTTCAGATAGCATCAACACAACAAATTTGTTTAGATGAAATGAAGTAAACGTCGACTCACTGTTAAATTCGCACTCTGGACTATGCATTAATGACGCGTTAGTGTTTGCAATGGAACATTCTTTATACCGGAACTATGCAAACCAATTTGTTTGACTGTTTTCCCAAATTTAAGGAAACTTTGTATTTTTACAATACAATAGGACATATTTACTGTCGATCAAACAATCAATGTCGTGTGCTAGTTATTTCATTTCATTACTGTTGTTTGTATAATAATGAATTAGTTTCAAATTCTAAGCATGGCTTAAAAACTTATATATAAAAATGTAGTAATATTATACAAAAAAATAAAATAAAATGTTTTCTTTACAATTAAAACATGCACACGGGAGAGACAAAGTTAATAGTTGATTAACAGCGCTACACATGTTTGTAATATAGCATATTTTGTGAAACCAGTTACTAACACTGTTAAGCATTATAAACCAGGGTCTATAAAGTTTTTTTGTATCATCACATGTGACATAGAGGCATGTATATGTAATAAGATGATGTATCAGTTTTCTTTAATTCACACTGCACTTCATAAAAGCAAATATGTGTATATAAGTATTGAAGTATATACACATGTTTTTATATAAATATCTGAGTGATTTGCTACATCATTGGCTACAACTGTAATGGATCTTAAGACCCCATGCATTACATGGATATATTTAAAGCTTACCACAAAACTACCCAATACCAATTATGAAAACGCCCTAATCCTAAACGAAAGTAACATATATTTTGTTGTAAAAAACGGTTTGTACTTACAACAAATTTGGACTCTAAAATGAGAACTAAACTGATGAAATGTTGCTATATTTGGCGGTTTTTAAGACGATGTATACTTGCATTTTTCTATGACAACGGGTTAAAATCAAATATTATTTCACGAATTAACATTTTCTAGATATTTATGTTAAATAAAATAGTATGTAGGTCAATTCATAGTGCATTCCTTCTTGTTTTGAAAATGAAATTGTAGCAAAGAAATCATCTCAAAACTAGCAAGTAGTAAAACCCAAATATTTCTACAGTGGTTTAGGTTAAGATGTAAAGTACTCCTCGGAAGAAACTCAAAACAACGTTGGCAACTTTTAAAACTGGACTGAACATTGAGCTGTATATGTGTTGTGCTTACCGTTAGCTCTGTCGAAGATATGTATCCAATATATCATTGTTAATAATAACATTTGTATTGATGACCAGTTATGTCACTCTCCAGATAACCCATACTACACTAAGTATAGTGTGTACATTAAGTTTAGAATTCATAGTTTGTGTACGTTATATAATGACCACCTTTTATAAGCAAATTGATTCCTTACGAGTTGTTTCTTGAGAGCGATTGATTGCAATTGAAGGTAATTGTTTCGCAATCGGCTAACTTAAAAACACTTATTCCAAAAGTACGATTTGTCTGAAAACAGAAGACAGTTAAGTTGAATCTTTCGCAAGTTTTCGATGGGTCATTGGAATTCTGAAGTCATTTGTCTTGTTTGTACCAAGACACAATAAAGAAGGAGGGTTTTAAATTATTTTGCTTAATTGCTGATTGATAAATTATGGCATTAACCGGACATTATTTGATTTCTTGTTACAAACTTTCGGTGTCTACCATGTCAGTTACGATGCAATTAATCTGCCAGAATTTGATAATATGTCGTGCCGTAGACCACCACCAATTAGAGATATTTAATGTGTCCTTGAACTTTCTATAATTTCGAAAATGCGTTTTCATTTTCAGATTTAGAAATCTTATTGAAATATAGTTGAACTCCTAATAAGGTTTTTAAACATGCACTAAGCATTATTTAACCAAATATCCACAAAATCCATCAGGCCAAGCCACAGAATGAAAGAATATTGGTGTATTATAAAAACCGATTCAATTACAGACCCTAGGCCACTAGAATATTGTGTTGTGATGGACATTGAAACACACGAGAACTATCTACATCACGAAACATACAATGTGATGCAATGCAATTAAATTAAGGAATCAGACACAGTAAAACATGTGCCAAACCCACGTTAAATGAAAAGTCTTACTGCAATTATTCGAGTGTAATGAAATGTTGAAATTTGCGTTAAAGTGAGAAATATTGTCATTATTGTCTAACAAAAATTCATATTGAAAAGCCATTTTTGAAATGACTTATATGACAATCTGAGCGATTTGTCAAAAAATAACAAATTCATTTCTTTTAATCTGATCATGATCTGTTCCGTTCGTTATTGCAGTCTAATTATGATCTTCGCTGTTGTCTATTCATTTATTGCAGTCTGATTATGATCTTCACTGTTGTCTATTCATTTATTGCAGGCTGATCATGATCTTCACTGTTGTCTATTCATTTATTACAGTCTGATTATGATCTTCACTGTTGTCTATTCATTTATTGCAGTCTGATTATGATCTTCACTGTTGTCTAATCATTTATTGCAGTCTGATTATGATCTTCACTGTTGTCTAATCATTTATTGCAGTCTGATTATGATCTTCACTGTTGTCTATTCATTTATTGCAGTCTGATTATGATCTTCATTGTTGTCTATTCATTTATTGCAGTCTGATTATGATATTCTCTGTTGTCTATTCATTAATTGGAGTCTGATTATGATCTTCATTGTTGTCTATTCATTTATTGCAGTCTGATCATGATCTTCACTGTTCTCTATTCATTTATTGCAGGCTGATCATGATCTTCACTGTTGTCTATTCATTTATTGCAGTCTTTTTATGATCTTCTCTGTTGTCTATTCATTTATTGCTGTCTGATTATGATCTTCACTGTTGTCTATTCATTTATTGCAGTCTGATTATGATCTTCACTGTTGTCTATTTATTTATTGAGTCTGATTATGATCTTCACTGTTCTCTATTCATTTATTGCAGTCTGATTATGATCTTCTCTGTTGTCTATTCATTTATTGCAGGCTGATTATGATCTTCACTGTTGTCTATTCATTTATTACAGGCTGATCATGATGTGTATTGTTCGCTATTTATTTCTTACAATCTGATGATGATACCAACGTTCGCTATTCATTTATTGCAGAACGGTCATTATCTACCGTGTTCGTTATTACAGTCGGATGATTTTCTGCACTGTTAGATATTCCTTTATTTCCTTGTGATCATGATGTGCCCTGTAGGTTATTACAGTTAGATACTTATCTGCACTATTCGATTTTCACCTCTTTTAGGCTGATCATGATCAGCACTGTCGCTTTGCATTTATTATAGTCTGATCATGGTCTGCAATGATCGCTATTCACCTATTGCAGGCTGTTCATGAACTGCACTATTCACTTGTCACTTATTGCAGTCTAATCGTGATCTGTACTGTTCGCTATTTATTTATTGCAGTCTGATAATTTGATAATAATTGGCAGATTATTTATTTCTTTCTTTTTTTCTTTCTAAAATCATGATTTACTCTGTCAATTTTTCTTTACTACAGACTGCCGGTGGCAGATCATCAAATTTTTCAGTTTTTCATTTACTTCGGTTTGATCATGATCTGCTATGTTCGCTTATCATTTATTGCAATCTTATATTTTTATGTACTGATGGCTATTCATTTAATGCAGTCTTATCTTGATCTGAACTTTTCGCAGCTGATTTATTGCAGTCTGATTTTGTTCTCCACTGTTGGCTTTTCATTTATTGCAGTCTGATCTTGATCTGAACTTTTCGCAGCTGATTTATTGCAGTCTGATATTATTCTCTACTGTTGGCTATTCTTTCATTGCAGTCTGATCTTCATCTGCACTTTTCGCAGATAATGTGTTTCAGTCTTACATTGTTCCCCACTGTTGGCTATTCTTTCATTTCAGTCTGATCTTGATCTGCACTTTTCGCAGCTGATTTATTGCAGTCTTACATTGTTCCCTACTGTTGGCTATTATTTCATTGCAGTCTGATCTGGATCTGAACTTTTCGCAGATAATGTGTTTCAGTCTGATATTGTTCTGCACTGTTGGCTATTCATTTATTGCAGTCTGAGTATGATCTGCACTGTCGGTCCATTTTTTATTTACTGCACTCTGATCATGAAATCTACTGCTGGCGGGTATTTACTGCTGAATGTTCATGATTTCCACTGTCCTATTTTTCTATTGCTGACTATCTATGATATACATTATGAGTTTTTAATAAATTGTTGTATGATCATCAACAGCATTATCCGTTTTTCATTTATCTAAGTCTGGTCATCTATTGTTCGCTATTCATTTAGTACAGTCTGATCACGATCTGCTCAGTTGGATTTTGACTGCTTTTGCTATTTGATAATGACCTATATTATTGGCGGATCATTTAATGTAATCTGATCATAATATAAACTGTCCGTTTTTCATATATTGCAGTCATATTATGTATCTGCACTGTCCCTTTTGAATTCATTGCTTTCTGATCATGATCTGCACTGTCCGTTTTTAATTAATTGCAGTCATATTACGATCTGCACTGTCCGTTTTAATTAATTGCTTTCTGATCATGATCTGCACTGTCCGTTTTAATTAATTGCTTTCTGATCATGATCTGCACTTTCCGTTCTTTATTCATTGCAGTCATATTATGATATACACTTTCCGCTTTAAATGTATTGCTGTCTGATCCTAATCTGCTCTAACCATTTTTAATCTATAGCAGTCTGGTCATGATCTCTACTGTTGGTGGATTTTGGCGGATTTTTAATGCAGTCTGATCATGATCTGCACTGTCCTAGTTTCATTAATGCAAATAACAAACGTTTTACGTCAGGCACTGTTAACACCGTTCTCTATAAGGTATATTGTTTACGATGCGCATAAATGAAAACGGGATATATCAGCGCGTGAATCTCCCCGTTAAAGCACGTTTTTCCTCCTGTTGAAACATGACGAAATGGGCAAAAATAGCAAATGTTATGCTAGAATAAATGAATATCAAGCACTCAAACCAGATATTAAACAGTTAACCTGAGCATGCCATCACACATGAAAATAAAGAAAGAAAATCAAATACTTGAGAACTGAAAAGAAGCTACCTCACTGAAATCAGTCAGTTAAACCATTATTACCCCAAACACACTTTTTCTGCAGAAAATTAATGATTTTAACTGCCCTGTAAATGAAAAGCTGTAATATATATCAAAGCGCCATGGTTACCTTGAATAGTAGATTTATCAGTAAAATAATAATAGAAATTTGTTATGATTACTCCAAGGGAATGATAACGTATGCCGTTTTTAACATGTATGACGTTTCTTCGCGAACATATGTTATCGTACGCGTTTCATTTCAGTTATAATTTAAAAGATATAATGTGCTATATATATAACACATGATTTGAATGAAAACAGAAACGATAGAAATAGTTTGAACAAGTAATCATAAATATTACCAGAAAGACATCTTGCAAGTCTTGAATTTTCAGGTTGATTGATGAAAAGGATAAGTCTGACAGCTCTCATCAATGATCAGTTCTCTCATAGCTATTGATAAAACACAATACATGTTTGCTTGTTAACAATTTGTTGTTGTGACCCGGACTAGATGTAAACAATTTATTTATCATCAATTTGTTTCAAGGTTCCAATTAGTCAATTTTACATTTCACTGACTCAACATAAAACTTGGTAAAGAGCGATATTATTAATACATATGTATATAGATAGATAGATAGATAGATGGATAATCTTTTATTACAGTGACATGTATATAGTACAGATGTACATGTATATATCTAGGGGTTAAAGCAAAAAGGTACAGTAGTCGGAACGTAACAGAAGTCACACGGAGTGCAGGCTACACGCACGATGTACGCACGATACACGCACGTTAGACGCACGTTGCACGTTCGGTAAATACACGATGAGCGATTCAGAACGATACACGATATACACGATGTACGAAGCGCACGCTACACGCTACACGATAAACGGATTATACACGTTATACGATCACTTTGAGATTTCACATTTTATCTAGACTTACACCGTTTAATCAGACCGAAAGAATAAGATTAATTACAAGTTTCATACCTTAACAATAAAAAATGACATCGATAAGTGTCAAAGATCCACAGTTTTTATATCACAGTATGTGTCAAATTTGAACACCTGTCGGAGTGACTTTGGCAGGAAATTGATCCCGATGTGCGATAAAAATGGGCGTAATTAAAGTTAATTGCCATCTACACTTTTCGTTAAATAAATTCTACATTAAAGACACTTTTAGGACCGTGTTCAAGTATAATAATTTTATACTGGAACCTTGAATTGATATGTTGATGGGTGTCAAGTGGGTGGGGTAAATTGACATTGAAGAAACTGAAAGCTTGAAATGGCGTTTTCGAATAAATCAAGCATTTGAAACAGGGGTTTTAATGTTATTTTGTAGTATTTATAGTTGTGATGATTATACAGCCCCTAATTTTGACCAATGTTTTAATAGAAAAAAGTTTTGAACAATATTTAGGTTTTTTCCGGTAGCCCGAAAGTGAAAATTGTCCCTCTAGAAATCTAAGATTATTCTTAGAGGAGAGAAGATAATTAAAGCGCAATGCAGTATTTATGTACTGTGGACTATGGTGAATAATTCTATGTAAAGTTTGATATCATGTTACTTTATATTGTGTTTTAGTGGGCCTATTCTATAGGTGGGGTATATAAAAACACATAGAAAAAATGAACCTCTAGGAAACAGTGATATTTTCTAGAGTGAAGAGGGTTATTAAAGTTAATCTTTATTTCAATGTAGTTTAATTCTTGGCACGCAGTTTCATATACTTTATGTCACTGCTACCATTCTTTTAGATTCGGAACCCCTGTCGAGGTGGTTTTAGTAATACTTTATTGGGGTAGTAATAAATTTAAAGTAAAATTAAACAGACTGTTATGTATTATAAATTTTCTCACCCATTTTGGGATAAAATTTGTAAAACTTTCTAGGAAATGAACCAAAAAACAGATTAAAAATCATTTGCAAAATTGTTTTGGACCCTCTGTAGAATAATGGAATGGTCCAATTGCATGACACAACTCTGCATCCAGTGGTGGATCATTTAGCAGATTCCATTAGAACCCTGGAGAAGACACATCTCACAGCCTAGATTATACAGTCTCAAAATGCCATATATGGTGTTAACATATACATGTATGTACATGAAACATATAATCTTATATGGAATTATATGTTTATTTGACATACTGATGATGAAGAAGATACAATGAACATCAATGGATGGTTAATTACTGGGCAGAAAAATGATGTACATTCCAATATCTAATTAATCTGATGGCATTTTTTACATAAGTAGTTTCATCAGTATAAAGGCTATGAGATTATAGCATTTATATTTTGTTTGCATATCCTATGTACATAACTGTGATGATATTATGAGGTGGTAATACATGTGCATATACCGTCTCCCTTGGTCTAGTGGTTTAGGCATCCGCCTTTGGAGTGGGAGGTCGAAGGTTCGAAGCCCACCAGGTGTCCGTTCTGATATGGCTGGTTGGTGAGCCGCCAGATAGTTAAATAATGGTTACCGTATACCTACCTGCCTG
This sequence comes from Saxidomus purpurata, assembly GCA_022818135.1. Classification (NCBI taxonomy): domain Eukaryota; kingdom Metazoa; phylum Mollusca; class Bivalvia; order Venerida; family Veneridae; genus Saxidomus; species Saxidomus purpurata. The sequence continues at coordinate 16,881 of JAFMSR010000098.1, forward strand.
GTGCATGGCATTAAAGGGTAGGATTCGGGAGGTACATGTGCTCAAAAAGTCTCTCATAAGTCATGAAATGCTGGCCCTTTAAATAGGGGTAACACTTCAATAAACAAACACTTTACCTTTTACTTTTATACTATACATGTAGTAGATCATTTGGAAAAATTGTTCTTGGAATACACATGTAGTATTAGCAAATAAATTGATGGAAGACTGACAACAATATGAAAGAGCTAAGCAACACTATTTATAAAGGGGGGTGTAACCTCACATGTTTCAAAAACCTCAATAACTATGAGACTGCAGAATAGAGCTCAGCAATGATGGTACTCATGTATTTTTTTAGTTATTTTGGAATTTAGATATGTAGAAAGAACTTAAAAGATCTATATTTGTTCAAATTGATGTAAGCTAGGCATTTAAGGAAACTATCAGAGATGAGGAACAAATTTAATAAACCGGACAGAGTTCAAGCACCACCTCTGCCACACTTACAGGAAAAAAGGTCTTTGAAGGATTTCTAAAATGGATTAAATTTATGAAACTAACCAGAGGAGATCAGAGTCAGAAGTACTATATGACTACATAACTATACAACCGGTCTACTGAGACCAGAGTAAATTGTGACTTAGTAATAGATGTGATTTTCATATTATTTTCTTTATTAAGCTATTAAGATTACAAACTACACACAATTAATATAGAGGTGTTCAAAAATAAAACTACAAAAAAAATAGGTGTTAGCCGGTATCACTGGCTTTACGGGAAGTCCACACAAGCACAATTTTGCCATCTTAGCCTTAAAAGAAATCTTATTTTTTTAAATGTTTTATTCATTTTATACAACATGATTATGGTACTCTTTTAATGATATTATACTATTGTATACTTAAATAATGAGCTCTTTGCAGAACTTACTACTTAATTTAATTAGGATCTTCAGTAAAAGAACTACTTGTAATACTAAAATACAATTACTAATCAAGTGTGAGGGTTCTCACAAGACTGATATATATTACAAATCTAATAAAACCTATTTCAAGGTATACAACTTGATTAAAATCATTTTTTTTTCTATGTCCCTCCTTCTGAAGTAAGAGAGTAAGAGTCTGTTATAGTTAAACTGGTAAGAAAGATGCAGGTGATCAGATGTAGCATCTGTATGGCCAGTGGCCAGTCCAAACCTGCAAGGATCTACTTACTGATCATGATAAAAGGGTTGATGTTTCATTCAATTGGAGGTAGTACAAGTAGGTTTGTAAGCAGCAACCGGCTTACATTTATCCTGAACCCGCCCCCCTACCCCCTCCGTCCCTAACATATTACAGATAATAGCCAGTGAAATTTTGTTTAATTATAATTATTATATGGTGCCATACAAACAGTGCAAACTACCATACAGTATTAAATTATACATAAGATATAAATTACAGTTACATTATTTTATAACTGAAACAGGCATGTAACAGGTACAGTGGTTGGGCAACCCCTACCAACATGTCACCCGTCACTCCCTGCTAATTTCTGTTATGTGCAGACTATGATTTGCTAAATAATAACAAGATTGAATCTTTATGTTTTGCGTTGCCAATTTAAATCAACACCCACTAACCAGTGAAACAGCATGTTTACTACTACAATTGAAATACTAAGTACTTATTGAATATAAAAAATTGCATTTATACAAAAATTGTTTAGGATTTTGACTAGTGACCTACAGGATGGGGTCTGATAGCAACTGGAGTAAATTAGATAACTACTTTTATCAGTCATTTGACAGTCTACTATGTTATTCTCCAACAACCTTTATACACATTAACTTAGGGCTTTTCTTAGACTGAGAATAATCGTTAATAGTGAAACCATGCAAGTCCAAGCTTATCCATTTCTGGCTTGAATTTTAGTCTCTGTGTGGTGAAAGCTATGCAGTCAAATAGCCAGTGAGGGGTGTTACATTTAACAATGCACTAGATGCAAACCTGGTCAACCCGAAGTATGTACCAACCCGAGCTGGTTGGTAGTAAGTTTGCGCCCAGCCTAAGACGTGTGATTGATTTGTCCATTTTGTAATTTGTCAAGTATCCCATAGGATGGCCAGGTCGCACTGTTTTGCGGCAAAATATGTTTGTTTTAAGTTTCATTTCTCTACACCATCCATCCAGGATAGTGGTTCGAATCCTGGCATATATTTATGTGGGTGAGTATGGTATGTCCTGAATCATGGCCCCTAAACTAGGCCCCTTTTGCCTGCAACATCTGCTCTCATTACCAGATATTATCATAAACCTACATGAGCTGGGCACTATAACATGGTAACTGGTAAGCCTGTTTTTAGGCATTGATAAAATTTATGAATAATAATAATGTATTCAATAACTCTGGTCTAGAATGACTGGTTTTTTTTTATTTCATTGAAAACAGAGATGATAGTGAATCTGAAAATATATACAATATAGCAAGTTTTTTAGGTTGATGATGTAAAAGACAGCTCAATGCAGTGTCTATTGTTATCATTTCTGGTATAAATGCAGGAACAGGTTATAGAGTATTCCTGATAAATGGAACAATAATTTGTCAATCTTCCTATGATGGCAACATACATGTTTAGATGGATTACAACAGCTGAAGCTAATATACCAGAGTCTGGATTTTTAGACCCATCTGTGTATATATGTAGATATCCAGAATAAAAATGTCTGATCTATCATTTGAGTTTCTAACTTTTCTAGATGCGGTATGTCAGATTTGATCATTTTGTTTTCATAGGGCACTTGTAGGAGGATCTTACAAAATAGCCGTGCTTTATGATCTCACTGACCAAAACCTTGACTTTCGCTCAATATTTGAGAATCTATTCCTGGCGCCCCAGTCTAAGGGGCGAACCCCAGCCTCAAGTTCAAACAGGTAGGCAGGAGTAGAGGACAACGCACTTAGGGCCAGCTGGAGGCCTTAATTTTGAACAATATTCAGACCCTGTTTTGAATGACTATGAGGCATTTGATGAGACTCAAAGTAATTAATCAGTCAAAGACACTACCTAATTACCTTTCTCTTTATGTCAGCTAACGGATATATTATTCCAATCAGGCAGTATAGGGGACGTTTTGGTCATATGGGGGGACGTTTTGTTTTGGGGACGTTTTGGATTGCTTCGGACTTTAAATATTTTCGTAAAAGTGTAGTTGATTCGGCGTATTATTTGCATATAGCCAATAAAACACTTGTTAACATCATACCCACGATATGTTGCTTCGATACAGGCGTACCTTGTCTGCTGCACTTTTAGGAATGCATTGACAACAACAGTTTAGATAAAAAAGATGTCCTTTCCATTGCAAAAATAGACCTAAATTTCGGATATGAGGTGAAAATGTTTTCGACCTGTCCCGAAAGTCTTTTCTCGCTCGCAACTACACTAAATAATATAAACTGAAATCAGCACTTTTTTGGGGGAGATGTGCACGCTAAGTAAAACGATTAACTACGAAATACACCATCGAATCGTACGTATACCGTATGGATTATCGTGCATCGCGAATCGTATATCGTGTATCGTGTATAGTATATGGTGCACGTTGCACGATGAATGATACGATATGATACACGATTTACGATTGACAAAATACACGATGAGTGCACGCACGTTATACGCACGTTGCACGCACGTTATACGCACGATATACGCAAATTTTGACAACTGTTACGTTCCGACTACTGTACCATCTTTATTTATAGGCTCTTTGTATCTTTTTGCTTTAAACCCTCAGTATAATACAGCACACTGCCTGAACTGACAATACGTTCTAGTTTTAAACAATAAATCATTTGTAAATTCGAGAAAAATCAGCAAAACGTTTGTTCAAAGTCATATACTTGGGTTTATGTCGTTTATAAAACTGTATTCTGACCAAAAAAAAAACCTTCATAATTATGTGCAACGTATGGATAAATTATGCGTATTGTATGATTTGAGTTTGAGTTTGAGTGTCTTTTTTTGTAAATGTAAATTGTTGTTTCTAATACAATTTGTTTGCGTCTGATTGTACTTTTGTTGTTTTTTTCTAGGAGACCACTTTGTAAATAAGTGTATGTTTTGAGCATAGTTATATGTGTAAACATTCTTTAGATAAAGATATCATTGTTTTTTTATTATCATTATTATATAACGCTGATAAAAACGTATATTTTGAAATTCCCAAAGTAAAATCGATGAATATTCGTCTTGTTTATGTTACTGTTAAAAGTGTATTAAGATATTTCAAAGACTATGATTTCTATTTTATTGATAAAAACAATCAAAAATACCTCATTGAGAGCAGTTAAATAATGCAATATGGCACATTTGTTCCATAATGGACAACAACAATACATAACAATTCACGTGTAGAGATAAAAATAATAAACATTTTGGTGTATAAGAAGAATAAAGTTCTTTTGCATTGAAGCAAAATACATACCATATCAAGTAAAAGTAAATAAAGTCCAGACCGAAGGACACGCGTGAAACGAAGACATGTTGGACGACCTTTTAATGTATGTCAGACAATAAATAAACTACATGATACAGACTTGCACATGTCATCAATGACTATTGAACAACGAAGGCGTTAAACAGATCTCAATGAGTTAAAATTTCCTTATTGCTTAGAACACAACTGTCTTTCTTGAGTAAACATTGGTTATTTCAGAGCCTGTTTCTTTACAAACAGAGTGTATTATAGCAGCGACTTTTTCTTACTTGGACTTTATATGTAAATTAACAGTTTCTTCTTCCAGTGTCTAGTCGATACACCGTACGGGAAGACAGAGTCCTGCTTAAGCATGTCCTTTGTATTTCAATTGATTTTAACAGGGCAATGTATAAATGTTGTGACGATAATGCGAGTGGGGATTTCCTTTTTATGTGCCCCTCCGATAAGGGTATACTGGTTTGTAAGCTGTAATTAATACTAACAAGTGTCATTAAATATATTATGATATTATATTGTAACAAACAGTGTTGTTTTTTTCTAGCGTACCAAGATAGGTTTCTCGCGAGGATTTTTATCCCCTGGAAATAACAGCATTTGTCTTCCTCCGAAGAAACAACCTCTTTCAGTCGTCTTACGATGATAAAAATGAATACGTTGGCATTGCCAAAAGATACATCGATAACATTTCGGCTTGTGAATTTCACTGTTAAATGTGTTGTTTAAATGTTTGATGTATTATAAGTTCTACTTCATTATCATAAAATAATAAAAGCTACCTAATTAAGAGCAGTTTGATAATGCAACATCGCATTTAAATTCAAGTTTTTCTATTTCAATATAAGCATTTCGAATGGTAGCTATGTGTGGTAGCAATTTTAAACTTAATTTGGATGGTCATTTTCATTGTTGAAATAAATTATAACGCAGCATCCTTTCAATTCACAAGAATCCAATTTCCTGTTCAAAATTAAACTTTAGATACTTGTTACAAGTTAAATTTAAGATTGGATCTTATAGCAGAGAGGTATATACTTTGTAAAATTTACTGACATGTTTGTGCCGTGCTTTTCAATATTTGCCGTTTCTCTTTGCAGCACATTTATTCTATATTGAACATCAAAAGTACATAACAGTTGATATGTTGAGTAAAAATTATAAACATTTATTTCCTTTATTTCAAAGGAAAAGTGAATAAGAATATTATATTTCTTCCGCATTGTAGCAAACTAAATACCACATCAAGTTGAAATTAAATCTCTACAAAAAGGCAAGCATGGAATGAATACTTGTTTGACGGGCAGTATAATGTATGCTATACAATAAATAAACTACGATACAGATTTGCACTGTTCAGCACCAAATAACAGATAATTAAAACATTAAACAGTTCTCATTTATTTACAATTTCCATATTGCTTAGAATACAATCGTCATTCTTGAGTAAATGTTGACTGATTTCAAAGTCTGTTTCAGTAAAATAATCAGAAGATAGTATAGTATATATAATATACTAGTTTTGAATTAGGCTTTACAAAATAATTTAGATTATTGGGGTGTTATTTCTAGTAGTTCCCTAAATGTTGGTTATTTGCGAAATCATTTTAACTCATTATTAGTCTTGTTTCTAGGCGTACGTGAAGTCGAATCCTGATAGTGCATTTTATTTCTTTTAATTTTGTAACAAACTGTGAATATAGAGCGAATGGGTAATGCAGTCTGCAAATACGGTTAACATATGAAATATGTTTAATGACTTAAAATCAGTATATTTGTTTATTCGAGCAAACGCTTTGCAAACGTTCAAATAAAAAGCGTGCGAGCTGATTATGTGTACCGTGTATCGTTATAGCATGGGATCTTGAAATACATGTGAAGGCCAACTGCCCATAAACATACTGCAGAACACGTGTCACGAATGGTACATGTGATATGTAGACACATCAGTGTGGGGAAAAACAGTTTTTGGTTCAGATTGGAAATTTTATCAAAAAGTAACTTAGCATGTTACATTGCCTGTATCAAGGAGGGAACACTGCATTAATGAGGTAAATTTGGAACTACATCCCTCATTTACTACATTCGTGATTAATATGTTTCATGAATCACGCTTAGCTTCAACGAATGCATCGTTACGTTTATATTTCGGTCCTGTTAGGCAGAATGAAATATGTAACATGGCCATAGTCTATGTTATTTTTGTTATCTCACAACTGTTACTCAATGATATTTAGCGAATTCACCTTCTATTCCGTGTTTTAGTCTGCTCTTGAAAACAGTACAAATGACTGGAAACATTTCAAAATAGGTATAGTTTTCAATTTTGTTTTCATATATCCTATTATTATTTGTGACCCGCCAAGCAATTTTCGTCCAAATGACGTTCTGATCGTAAACGGTAAACGATACATTCGATTTTTGTAACAATGTTAACAGTTTTGTCTTTTTATATGAACTGGAATAACACAGCGTTTTGCATTGATGGTGCTCTTTATGTCTAACATCATATTATTAGTATCATATTAAGCGTGTGAATACATGTTTTGCTTCTTAATTTAAAAATAGAGGCTGATAGTTCATCAATATCCGCCAGGTGACTGCATGTGTCAATGTCAATTAAGTAAAAATGATTTGTGATGTTTTTGGAGAATTTCACCTATCCGGATCAATCGGAACAACATTTCACAAGGTGAGTTTCTGTTTCTTTGATAAATTCTGTGCATCATTGAATTGAACAGTCTGCTGTATTACGTGCCCATGTTTGTAGAAAATTTAAACCGAAAGTAGAAGTAGTATAGGACAAACTGTTTTGAGTGTGTCTATTTACAGAAAACTTATACTAGACGCATACTATCTTATGATGGTTTCAGTCAAGTGCAGCTAGTGTTCACATTGCTATTGAAAGGGCTCCACCAGTACAGAATGTGTTTTAAAAGAAATAAATTTCACATATTTTCCTATATTCCATAGGCATGAAAACCGGTATTTTGTTTAGGAATCATATATTAATATAAATTTGTAATATTGCAGAAAAGAAGAACATATTACATTGCCATATTTCATTTCGCGTTACTACACATTGCTAGCATAATGTTGACTACAACATAGTAATATGCTGTATTAAGAAGTAATATGTTTTTAAACATTAAAACATATATGTAATAATGACAATTTCCATGTTATTACAAAGTTTATAAGAAACAATAAGGTCGACGAAAAACATATATTACTAATAAGCTAGTGTTTTGGAAGTGCGCTTGTCACGTAAAATGCCACGCCTCAGTTATTCTGATATCTTACTCTGTAACTTTTGGCCGAAGTAAATTATTTGCTGATACATCGTGCCACAAGTCAATCAATCCTAATTTGTAACACTACGATAAAATGAATAGCAAGTAACGATCGATAATTTACACCAGTTTCCTCCTCACAAGATAACATTTCAAAATGATAACTATAAAGGGAAGAGATAATCTTCACTTTCTTCTATTGGGCGAACCATTTTATTACATTGTCAAACTTTACACTTAACGGGGTTGGTAACAATTTGTCAATCTACATGTGTGTCATTTTAATGTTGTATATTATGACGCTTCAAAAAATTGATGTGTATTACCTTTTAAAACATATGGTCTGGTCTTAAACTTATGATTTTCTTAAACTCGCATTTGTTTGAGCATAACAATGTTTTCATCTGTAGCTTGATATCAAAAACAAAAGAGACGCAATCTTAGAAGTACACTACAAATTTAAAATTATCATTAAAAGCACGCAAGACATATATGTATTAAGAGTTTGTCAACCGTTTTAATATTAAATTAATTCAAAGTTTGAGCACCAAACTGAGTTGTGCATGACATATCTTTATAATCACAGGGCATACGGTTTACACTTTAAATCGGTTCACCGTGTTGCATTTTGTTATCAAAGAATGGAGACTTTGTCCTTAGCATTTAAAATCAACTTTATGTCAAATATGTCTTACTTTTAAAAAGCACTAATTAATATTGATTTTCTAAATCAAATGAAACCGTCTGTATTATCGAATAGTCAAAACAGTATTTATACAAGCTATCGAGAGCAAACTTAACTGTAAATTTGCATACAATAAGTTTCAGCTGAATGAATTTGTCAAAGAATTGATACTCGAAAGTTAATAAAGGTTCCTCTTTCACATGGAATTAAAACGTTCTATAGATAATTTAGGGTATCATTAGTTTTCTGATCTTTGGTTCAATGTGACAAATAAATGAATAACTTTCAAATCTACAAGTGTTCAATTCCCAGTCTTCCTTTTATTTTCGAAATGAAATCTAAACATTTACGGACTTTGACTTAAAAGTTAATATAAATTATTCTGCATGAGATATTTTCATCTGGTAGACTCCTTGATGTTCAAGTGCCTTTGTCGGTACAGAAGTAAATTGTTAAACAGCTTTTACAGTTAATCGCTAATATTTCAGATATAGCGTAGGCATTATTCACGTTGAGCTATGTTGTATGAAATATATATATGGGGTTTTCAATTTAGAATGAAAGAAAAGTTAAATTGAACTAAAGGCATGGAAGTAACATATATTATCAATCATCGCATTTTTGCAATACTTACATACGAAAACAATATTTACATGTCTTAACTGATCAATTGTCTTTGATGCATTTTGAATCAAAACGATAGTAATAGCGATTGCCTTAAGACAAAGCGTTGTACTCGGGCTATTGCGAGAAAGGACGTAAGCATGTTGATATCCTTCATAATTGTGCCTCTAAAGCACCAAGCATTGTTTTCTGTAATAACGCAACAAATTTCAAAATTGTCTTAATATACTTTCGATAAATTATGATTTATTCAACCGCTATTTATCGTTTCCAGTAAAATTGAAAATGACTGGTTTTACATTGTGTGTTCTCTCGCATTACGAAGAAGGTAGAATACTAAATGACGCCGTTATGTTTAATCTATTCATAACTTGTACTCAGTGTCATTTGTTTGTTCAAACATACGGACGGTTCCGTTAGCAACCATACTGTTTAGTTGCATTAGACACGTTTGCGACACGTTTGCGATAATAACCTGCAATGTGAAAGAGAAAATGAATTCCAATTTATCTTGTTTTAACATTGTAAATATCTGTACATTTTAGGTTTTATTGACAGTTATTACTTAAGGTTTAAGTACCTGGTGATCTATTTAATACAAGACACCCCTAATTACCAATAATTCGAGAAACTGAATGTTTCGAGGTAGTAACCTCTGATTCAATATTTAGTTGCATCTGTGTTGCTTCTCTGTGCTGTCTTGTACTGATTTTTTGCACTTTGCAGAATCGATGTCATTGTATGGTTAAGATTTAATAAAATGATGATAAAAGTTGAACATTGCATATAAACGTAATTATTACGACTGAATTTTATCTAGTGAAATCGAAATTCAAAGACAGTATTATAGGACTAAATTGAACGATTTTTGTTAACATATACATTATCTACAACAAGTACAAAATATATCAAACCAATTTAAGAGGCAGTGTTAACGGGATTGAAATAATGTAATTACAAGGTGTATCGTACTTGTTTACGGTGAATTAAATAGTGTTACAAAACGAGACTGTCGCCGACGTTTTCAACGACAATCGCTTACACTTTGTGAAACCGTACATATGACAATAAGCTTTTGCAATCAAGAATAAACATGAATACATATGATGTTGTTAATGTATCGATAGAAAGGTCATTCTGCCTACAATAAATTTTAATGGAATGTCTTGATGGTAGCATTTTAAATGATCTTATCATTTTGAAAATGCGTATAGGCCCCCTTTTCAGCGTTAGATAAAATGTGTTTAAAAAAAAGATCTCAGCATGTGAAGGAGTTGGAAAACGTTTAATTCACTTTTGAAAAGCATGTTATTTTACACTCAAATATGACCGGTAACACACGTGTTAGTCACTTATGTAGTTAAAGTAGAAGGTATTAGTTTAGTTTAAACATATTTTATTCCCAAGCAGTTTTTCGTATATAATACAATTTACCTGATTTCATAGCACAATGGAAAAAGGGTTAGGTCACAAGTTCTAACAACATTAATTACGACCTTCCCCTGATAGAAGAAACTTACACATGGTAGATGGTAACAGACAAGTTCTACGTATATTAAATGGAAATATTAATTATGTAACTGAAATAATATTAACAGTGATGATTTGTTACAAGTAGGTAAATAGCTGAAAACAATTGACAAAAATAAAGTGAAAAAAAAGAGAAATAAATGTCTTGTCCAGTATAAGCATTTGTTACATTTGATTGTAGATAATCCGTTACAAAGACTTTTATTTTATGTTGTATTAAGTTTTTATTTAAACCGAATAATTTGGAAGGAACAAAAAACAGCACTTGCTTATATATTTTAGGGAAACAATTGAACTGTTGAGTTCATAAGTTCAAGCTAAAATGGATAAGATAATGCAACTAATGTTTTAGAATAGGCTGCTGTAACTTTTGCATCCTACCGACGATAAATAGTTTTTTTTCATTTTGTATAAAATGTACATTTAAAGAGCACAATCAAATGTTTAATATTTCAACATCACACATATTAAAAGCTATACTATCAGTGTACACTGGATTTATAAATAATAATCTAATGGATATATATTTGTAAAAGAAAAACATTTAGGACCATGTCATATTACATATTATACAAATGAAAGCATGGACATGTATTGTATGGTCCATGTATAAGATTTCATTCTGAAGACACTAAAGGTTTAATTAAGTTGAAAGAAATCTCTCAGAACAAATTGAACGATGATTTGACATGAACAGTAAATATTTCATTAAAACATAGCACCATAATTTTTTAAACGTCATTTGCCTCACTCAATTTTTTTCTGTAAGAATGAAAATGCTTACCCTTTACAACTTTTATCTTCAAGCATTTTCGAAAAAACTATTTTTTTCCCTTAAACTTCCCATTAGTAAAAAATGAATAATCTTGTTTAAAACCTATCCAAAAGACTGATAAATAGCATACCGTTTTTTTCAATTTCTTTCTTTCTTTCTTTCTTTCTTTCTTTCTTTCTTTCTTTCTTTCTTTCTTTCTTTCTCATGAACTGTAAGCTCTGTCTCCATGAATGGAAGAAACAAATGAGTTTATATCATTGAATACTAGTTGTTGATATACAGTGGTTCTTATCATTTATATGCACGGTATCGAAAAAAAAACAGTTTTTAAATACAAATAATTAAACAAATAAACGAAACAGTTAATTTGATTGTATGTTTTAATTATACAGACTGATCTAGATATCCGAAGGATATACTCGTCAGATTTCAAATTATGTCATACCTGTTGAAATGATGTTGACCTGCCTTTACATGATTCTACAGACAAAAATGTCGTTCAAATTACTTTCCAATGGTTATTTTCAAATTTTACTATGATTTTATATAGACGGAAAAATATTTCAGCAAATATATGCCCCAATGACTTCAAAAATAAACAGCTAATCTTTGTGTTTGCATTCGGGAACAAAATGCAATAAAACTGTCTGTTTAGTATGTGCTAAGCTATGCATTAATATCAAAGTTTTAAAAGTTCCATATAGCACGATGCAATGTGTATATAAGTGATAGAGATAGAAAATAACTGATGCTCAATGTAAAACTCGGCCTTATTTTAGACCTATATTTTTTCTTGCTTAAGTTGCAAACACTATATTAGCGGCAATATGTAAATCATTAGTGTTGAATTCAATATTCACAGGCGTCTTCAGTTTTCCTGAAGTTATTATTGGATAGCCTTTGTTTTTCTTCTGCTTTATCTGTAGCGTCCTTTAATAGTGAATTTTTTGCATAATTGTTCCATTCAGGTATATTTTGGCTTGACACAACCCGTCTCAAAAATGATGCTTGTTTTAAACCTATTTGTCTTTGATTCTTTGATTCACTTTATCATTTTAACTGTAAAATGTTATTGAAGATATTCCCAATGAAATAATTTTTAACCCAATTTCAATAATACATTTAACTTAGTTCATAAAAAACATGACACATTTTGAAACATATACCCTCCATACTCTTTTTTACAAATTCGCAATATTCCGTTTTCTACGATACTTTGACATGTAAAGTAAATATTCTATTTAAACATAACACGATCAATCTTTAATTGCTTTTTATCTACGAACGTAAGTGGCTTAGACTTGATAACAGCGGCCCTTTGCTACTGAAGGAATTTAATTTAATATACAAATGTAGTTTTCTCTGGAGATCATTTGTGGTCTCATGGAGATGCTATTTGCCTCACTCCAGTATTTATTTACAACTTTTATTTTAAAACATTATCGAAAAATGTAGTGTACACAGATATTTCATACATTTGTACATAACATTAGTTAAACATGAACTAAATTAGTCGAAAACTTATCCAAATAACAGATCAGAAGCGTATCATTTTATTCTAATTTCTTTCTGTCTTTTTCAAGAATTGTAAACTATGTCTCCATGCATGCATTAAAGCAAATATATTTTGATATCATTTTATTCTAGTTGTTGGCATACAGGGTTTCTTATAATTTACATGCACAATTTTGAAACAAAGACAGTCTTTAAATACAGCTATTTATGCAATTAAACGGAACAGTTAATTAAATTATATGTTATAATTATACAGACTGATCTAATTATCCGGAAGATAAACTCATTAGATTTTGAAATATGTCATACATGTTGCAATGATATTGACATGCCTTTAAATGACACTACAAATAAAAATGTCTTTTTAATATGACTTGATACTGATGGAGAAAATATGTTCAGCAAATTTATGCCCCATTGACTTAAAATCGAAACAGCTCATTGTGGTTTGCCTCCGTGAATAAAAGACTATGAAACTGTCCGTTAAGTGTTTTCTTCTGCATCATCTATACAGTCTTTGTGAATATTTTGCATAACTGTTCCATTCAGGTATATTCAGGCTTGACCTACCCTTTTTAAAACTACTTGCCCATTGATTCACTTTATCCTGTAAATTGTAACATGTTCTTGAAGATTTGTTCCCTGATTTAATGTTCAACCAACGTTCGAGAATACATTTTATTTATTTCATAAATCACATGACAACATGTTTAACATATATCCCTCTAGAGTTGGATTTTGTTTTTCTTTTTCACTAACGATTCATTAATTTACCATATTATATTTTTTACAAATGTTATTTACTCTATGTGAAACAGCTCCGCGAAATATTGAATATAATTGATATATTGATTGAATAATTGGTATGCGAGTAAAGTTCACAACGTTTATCTGTGCAATTTACTCAACAATTCTTTCAATTTTTAATTGTTAAACATGCAATGCTATGATTCAAAATGTAACTCAACGCTATAGTTTGTCAACATGTTCACATACAATTGAAACAATACAGATAGTTTTGTGCAGATGCACTTGAATACGGGTAATATAGTAATTCCACAAACAATAGAAATAATGTTCAGTGTAAAATATTGATATAATTTCGAGTATACAGTTAGCAGTTATTAATTTTGCCTTTTTTTATTTATCTATCTTTCTTAATATCATCTTTATTAGATTAAAGTTCCAATACTAAGCCCGTGATAGGTATAATTTTACATCTCGTATTTTCATACTGTTTATAATAAATGGTTAAACGATATCAGACTTTGGCAAGAATGGGTGCTACTTTTGCTAAACAGCATATATATAAGCTTTAACAGTTTGACTGTTTTAAGGAAAACAACAAAAAGACCGACCAGATCTTTTTAAGTCTTGTATACTTTAGTAAAATATTTTACAATGGTTGCTTGAAATTTGAGAAAACATTGCTTGCCAATCATCATGAATTCTATGACATGTTATGACTTTTGAAAAAATTGACACCTCTTTTTCTTTGATATTGTATCTTTAAACAAAATAAGTACAACATTGTACAATATAATACGATATATACAACTGTAACATAATTATTATCATGATAATTGTTATTATTAGTTTTATTAGTTTTATAATTTTCATTATTAGCAGTATTGTCATTATCATTATTATTATTATTATTATTATTATTATTATTATTATTATTATTATTATTATGATCATGATCATTATCATTATCATTATCATAAACATCATCATCAACGTTATCAATTTTATCATCATTATTTATTTCGAGCCGTCGTTGCGCAGTGTTAGCGCGTTCGCCTCAGAATCTAAGGGTTTTTGGTTCGATCCATATCAAAGCCATGTCGGTAGAGTCCTTAGGCAAGACACAAATAATTTCACATTGCCTTTCATTCTTCGATGTTAATTTAAATCAGTTTTGTTGGTGTGGTCCATAATTAAAGTGGTTACAAATGTAATATCATTATGAATAACTAAAGGTGAACGACATTTATATTGTAAGTACCTCATGTAATAGTATTGTCCTACAAGCCATACATTTAGAACCGACCACACCTTTTTTCTCTTTGGAACTGCCAAAAGGTAGTACATTTACTTTCTTTAAATTTACATGAAAAGTATAATAACAAATATTACAAATAACGTAAGAATATGCAATAGAAAAAATCATATCACACTTGTCACATGCTTCATAACACATTCTGATTTTTCATTTATGAACTAATAGTTGAAAAGTTTTCAAAACAGATCAGTCAAAATGTGGGAAATCAAAATGTTATCAAAAATGTTTGTCTCAAAGAATTATAATGAAGTTGTGCCTGTGCATAAAAATCAAGCATGCCATTCTGAAAAAAATCAGTCTATTTGTATCCTGTATTTAACATTGGTTAAAGGAGCCACACATAATAAATGAGCATCTTCAAAATACTTTTGAAGTTGTCATAATGCACAGAAGAAAAAAATACTATGATAAACGCAATATTACAAACCTATTTTGATTAAAACTGACAATACCGCACGTTACATAAAACAATTACTTTTTGAAATCAGCTTTAAAGTAAACATTATAAACTACAGTCGTGATTTTCAGTTTGAAGTATAAATGTTGTGTGTTTCATAGTCATGTAGTTGAAAGTTGAAATCTTAAACGTACTTACTAGCAAGAATATGTTTCAAAATGTATCCGTTCTTTATAATAATTCACTGATTTATAGTTCTCTTTACATGAATTATTAGTGTCAGTATACTACAATATTATGACATCCCGACCAAAACAAACACAGTATACATTAAAGGGAAAAATAAAAATTGAAAAAAGTATGCACCCCACCCACTAAAGACAATAGTGCTCTACCTTAAACCATAACTCAAGCATGTGGACTTCACAATTTAGTGATGTGTTATAAACTGTTGATGTGTAAGATTGAAAGAACAGCTCAACTATTTCTATGGTCGAGCATCTGGAGGAGACATTGAACTAGTAAATAAGTGCTAGTTTGAATAATTTCATCATTTGACTTTGTCAGGAAACTTGCACAAAAATTGGATATTTTTCATGTAAGTAACTCAAGAACTGAAATGACATGTTTTAACAATATTTGCAACAAAACACACTAATACAGGTTCTAAAAGCTTATATAACAGTAATTTGATTGTGTTTTATGTCAAAAGACCACCAGACTACATTTTAGTGATATCATCATGTTTTCACTGGTGGCCATTTTGTTCCGGGGCAAGTTACCTTAAATAACAATGAAAGAGCTTCCTTTGAGGTATCCAAACGTCAGTTATAACGTAGATAACATAATCTAGGTAATATGTGTGTTTTGTACAATACCGTGTCGCTCGTATTTAAAAAACATATAATATATCAGTTGAATAATTTATAAACAAAACCTTCATCATGAATATAGGTTTCGGATATTTTGATTTCGGATTGAAAATGTACTTATATATATCTTAAAGATTACAATTACTGTATACCTGTACACATTCGAAATACATAAACCTATGCAATCTATAATGATTTTTTTATTTCAAAATATGTATGTTAATTATGTCACAACAGTTAATTCTAATCTACCATGATAAAGAAACTGAAAATTAGTTCATATATATTTTTTTATTATCGGTGAAAGAATGTTACCGTTTATGCAATGTAGGTGTTTTATATACTACTTGTATTAGTTTTAATTTCTTACATTACATACAGTTACAGAAATAATAAAACATGTGAACAATGTCCCCCTACCGATTTAAACAGAAATGGTGCTTTATTTAGTTGTGTTTATTCAAATGAAATAGATATGATGTAGAAAATAACGTTTAGCCTTCTGCGTATTCACCGTACTTAAACACTGTTAACAGTGTTGAATATGATTAGACAAACTTTGAATAATAGGTATTGTGTATACTTTTATCTTATTAAATCGACTAGAATCAACCACCTCAGAGTAGTAATCCAGTACTGTGTTAGTCATGTAGCTCACACATTAACTTGTGGATTAAATAAAGAACTATATGGTGCCTTAAAATTGAACAAGGCAGCTTATCGCAGTTTAGTTATTTATATTTCTACTTGATGGTATTCGGCACCAACAAGAATATCATTCATCGCTGCAATATGCAAAATAGTTTGCAAATTGCGAGAGTCATGTGTCCAACTTAGCAGAGGGAAATTTATTGAGTTGGTGTTATCTGGTTGTCTGTCTGTCACAAAGTTTGTCCAAGCAACTCTTCCTACACGCACGGATGGCTTTTACAGAAAATGGGTAAATATATTTGGTATTAAGTGAGGTTGTGAATATTGCCGGCATTTTACGGTTCATTGATACTAAGCGAAGGGCGTTAATGTGTTTTTTTCATAAACCCTAACAAAAGGATTGTTAGAGCAACTCCTGTAATACCCCGGATTTCAACCAAACTGCACATGAATGATAGGCGCCAAGTAAAATATTATAATATTCTTTGAACTATTAAACGAGTCACCCCCCCCACACACACACACAAACAAAATGAACATGCTTTCTTATTAGTAAAGTGATAAGTTGACCCTTATCTGGTCAGATCCTGTATAATAAGGCGTCTTTATATTCGATCTATAGTCCAACCATGTTGTTGAAATACAGTGGATGTTTCTTAAAATTCAATGATTCCTTAAAAACATAACAGAAACATTAAAAAGGTGGTCATTGTAGACATTGCATACTGTTTTCGAAATTTTGATTGGCATGTCTTTTTATGAATACAGAAAGGGAATATTAAGTTGACTACTTTTTGATGACCAAAACAGAAGTTAATACAGACGTTTGAAACAAAACTGGATCTTATGTAATATTGAATTATTCCTTAAACACTACTATAACTGAAATAACTTATTTGTCATTGATTTACATGGAACACAGACAATGACATACGAAAATATAAAGGATTTCACGTATTTGTGACGATATCCGAAAGATGCTACGCCACATTCAAGATACAACGCTTCCTACCACACTCCCTCTCCCCAAAAGACTTTCTTAACGTGTTTGTTTCTGTATGTTATTTCCCCATTCGCTTACTGTTTCTACGTAGGTAACTTCAATAACTGAATGCTTCTTTAATTTCTCAAATATGGGCTGAAATTTGGAATCAATCTATGAAGAAAAGAATATACTTAGAAATTACATAATATATCGGTCAAACAATTAAATCGCGATTTTTATTGGAATATATAACAATTTGACTATGGCTTAAGTTAGAATATTTTAATCTTTCCAATTGATACTTGATATTTTATATCGTCACTCGGTTTTGTAGCACTTACATATAATTCGGCCATATAAACTAAGTGAACAGTTACAGGACTTAGATTATTTAATATGTATGTGTATGCTAAAGTTAAAATATCGAAAACAAGTTAAGACTTAAAATATACTTACCCGTACAATACATTGTTCCTTTCGGACAAAAATGTTTTGTTGGGTGATCATTCTGGAAACAATATTTTAACTGACTTCAACGCGTTCGTTGCCAGTAATGGCATGACCGTGATGCACTTATGTGAACGTGTGAAGCTCTAATACTAACATAGTTTTCCCTTTGATGTTTTTCTGATACAAGTTATTGCTTCAGAATGATCTCATATTTATTCATCTACATTTCAGAAACTGTTTAACAATTAACCTAATTCTTTCAACTCAACAGTCTCCCGGATGTAAGAAATTTCACAGTTTAATTTGTTTTGCAAATAAAGACATTTAGAAAACTAGTTTGTACTGTTTGTAATATATCTAATACTTTCTCCCAACAGTCAAGGTCTCTATAATGTTGTTTGTTTTGAATTTTACTCAACCTACAGTTGAACATATAAATGCATAATGATTCGTACTGAAGTATTACTGAAATAGCTTTATAAAATCAATTCATCCTTAACTTAAATGCATATTTACAGATTGTGCAAGGTACAAATTGCACTCAATACGGCGGATATGACCATTATGCATGCTAAAACTACTTCCTATATTCGTCTGCAAATATGACATTATTTTATTGTATGGACTGTAGCCCAAACTGAAATGCAGGCTATGTGTAAACTAAATGTAGTTCATAGTTTACTGCAAACACGTAGACTATGCATGGCATACTCATCATTCCATACTTTGCTACAGATAAACTGTTTATGTCTGGAATAAACTGCAGTCGATACTTTGCTGCAGGCGTATTGACAACACACGGTAAACATTGAAGCAAATGCTATGCTTCAGAGAGGGATACTATGCATGGTTTAATGTGCTGCCAGACTTCACTGCATGTTTGCATACTATATGAAATGTATGCAATGTATAAACTGCAGGTAAAAGATAAG
Organism: Saxidomus purpurata; assembly: GCA_022818135.1. Taxonomy (NCBI): domain Eukaryota; kingdom Metazoa; phylum Mollusca; class Bivalvia; order Venerida; family Veneridae; genus Saxidomus; species Saxidomus purpurata. The sequence goes on from JAFMSR010000098.1 coordinate 36,115, forward strand.
AAACATAATTATCTCGCCACATAAACACGATACTATTTTCATAAACACCATGGTTGTATGAATTATTTTGTTAGATTATATCACAAATTTATTTTATGTCGATTACAAAGAAAGTTTCGTAGCTTATTAAATCGGTCTGGAACACTCAGTATAGATGTCATCACGCTCGCAAGAGAGAGACAGCGAGTTGTTCATCACTGCTACACAATAACAACAGCTGGATGGATAAAGACACGTCTTTGCCCAAGGACACACCTGGTACTCAATCAGGTTTCTTCTCATCGTTATCATGTTACAAGTCGTGTAAATACTACCCGTACCTACTTTTTACAAGACATTTCTTTGAAAAGAAGAACAGCATCGTCCCATTTAGTGATGATCGAACATTTAGAGTATTCAGATCGCTTTTCAGAATATACGCATTTGTTTACGTGTTAATGTTTTTATTCTCTGCCAATAGATTGTTCATTCAGAAACATAAATTATTTCTTTTATGTCTGTTCCAGGAGAAATATTTCATAAATGCACCGGCCATGATTATTGGTGTGATTGCACTTTTTTGCAGGTTAGTATATATCAGAAATTGGAAAATGTCGAGAACGCTTTTACAATTCTCAGCTTGTTTATTTTTATAAACATGATACCGAGCAAGTAGATGAAATATGCGCATATCTTGCTCATTTGTTCTAATTCATGAAATGGAATTTATCTTTGTCTGAGAAGTGAAGATGTTTGACAATACATTTATGCTAACGCATATTGTGCTTGTAACATACTATTAAGATATGTACTATAAACGTTAACCTATTCTTGACTGCAATGGCCCATCATATAATTGCAAATTGAAGCTATAAGATAAAACAGGTATGCTCTTTTTGCGATACAATTCCATTTTGCCTATCTTAAATATTGGCTTATTTCATAACCATTGTTACTATATCAACATTATTATTTAGTAACAATGTATGTATATCTGAACAATTGATTTGTATTGTGCGAACAAAGTAACCTGATCCTGACAGTTATGCATGGATATGTTATTCAGTAGTTGTCTTGAATAAACAATTATCGTGAGCGATACCTTCCGCACCAAATATGGTAAGTCTCGCCAGTTGTTAATTATTTGTGTACTGTTAATAACCGACAGAGATATTGTCAGTCGTAGACAAGTGGTTACAATGTAGAAATCTTGAGTCTTGAAATCATAGAAATACGAGTATTCGAATCAAGTTAACGGATTAATGTTTATTTTTTTATTTTTAAATTAATTTTATCTTGTATGTCACTGTAAATATGCCGAATACGGAATGCACGAGCATCAAAAAATTGTGTTTCGTTTTTGAACAGTTTAAATATTAAAAAAACGAGTACCTTAAAAAGAAACTATATGCCTGAAAATGAAGCTTAAAACAATGGGCTAAACCTGATAAAAAGGAGAGTTTTCACTTTAGTTTGCAGGACTCGAACATACGAGTTACAAATTAGTTATATTATAAAACAAGGTCGCTACCAACTGATCGATATTATGATTCTGTTTCAACGATAATTATTATTATTATATTGCTTATTTTATATACATTTTACGTGCATATGAAAGACGAAGTCAAATATAGATAATTAATCGACTGTGAAATTGAACAAATATAGGTCAGGGGGATCATGTTAATATGTCTGCGAAATGAATAAAATTGTGTCTGCACGTAAGTAATTTTCAACATATATTCGTCAAGATTGCGTGATTTGTCTCTGGGATATCATATTCAAATTTTTTTTCTACAATTATCTGACGGCATTACGGTAGTGTAATGAGTCGATAATAAGTATTTACTCAAACTACACATTTTGATCAACGAAATATGTTGTTAAGTAATTATTTTTACCGATTTTAAAGAATATTGGTATTCACTAGGATAGAATTGTGTCTGCACGACAAAAACACGGACAACGTCTAGCGTAATGTTTAGCATAATATGTCAATACAATGCCCAAAGCCTCGAGTAACGGCTATAACTTTAAGTGAAAGGCAACTGATCATTAAATGTATGTTACATTAAAAAAACAAAGGCCAATATTATGAAAATGTGCAACAGTTTTCAATTATCACAGAATACGCGTAAGTAAATTTCAACATAGATTAGTTAAGATTGCGTGATTAGCCCTCAGGGGTATCATATTCTAATCATTTTTCTACAATTATCTGACGGCATTACGACCGTGTAATGAGTAGATAATGATTATTACAGTTAAATTCCCAAAACCTGCCAAATAAGGACGTGTGAACGTAATGTTTGCTTAAAATCAGCAGCAGTACTTATCAATATAGGTTCGATCACTTAGCATGACGCAACATCTATGAAATATTACGTTCAAGTCATTTTGCTTTAGATGAAGTTGCAGAGAATAGGGTATACAGCTTTTGAGTGTCGGGCAATATTGATATAGTTCACTTTAAAATATGACCTTAATACTTTATTATACAAATATAATTGCTTCTGTTGTAAATATTGCAATTTCATTATATATCCAGCTTCATAAAATATTTTGTTTTGTACTCATAGCAAAGTAATTACTTACCTTACCGTTTCCTGTGAATACAATACTATACTTTATCCAACACAATCATTTTCTACATGTTTACCATAAATAACTACACAAAATACAAACAAATTTCTCTCATTGGCTGAAACATCTACATAATTTTGTTTTCTTACCACGTGTTAAATTAAATGGGGTCACATCAAGACTAGCTATTCATATTCGAACGGCTCGATATTTTACTACCGATAACAATAAATTTTATTTCTAAGTGCACATTCTATTCTATTTCATTCAGTCGCTGTATGATGACAAGTTGGTATTATAACGTCAATGCGAGATATTAAAATTTAGTAATTCTGTAATAGTTGTTTTTACATTGCTTATGTGTATCTTTTGTTGGAACATTTCATTGTGAAGTGTCTGTCATGCTGATGGTTGTCATTGTTACCCATACATGTTTCCACTATTGACTTTCAATGAAAATACTGCTTAAATCGCTACAATTTGTAACATAGTTGTGTTTTGATACATGTGTTTAAAAACAAGAGAGTATGAAAGGAAAAATTTAAGTTAAGTCTTTTTATAATTTGAAGAAAAAATAACAGAATGGAACAAACACAAATGGCTTACGTTGTTGTTTGTGCTGTTGCATATATTTAATGCCCGTTCCAACCGTACACCGTGTTAGTGCCGAACTTGAGCCAGCCCGTCGTTAGATCTTGTTAAAACTTTAAAAATAAAGAGGCAATAATATTCACTCGGAACAGTATATATATTATAACATTTATGCAGTCAGTATTCAAAACGTCCTCAAGAAAAGGCTTAATATTATAAATACCCTTGGAAAACCATTGGTAACTTAAAATGTTTCTTTATCTCTTTATTTTCCTTTTCAATCGAGTAACCATTAGAGCCGCGTGTCGCTAAGCCCTAAAATTAGTAGAGACGTTTACTGGCGTTTGATCACAGTCCGTACAAGCAATGTGTCGTTAAAATGCATACCAACAAGCGTTAACATTTTCGATTACCGTGTTTCCTAGTATTGTTTATAACAATCTTGAAAATAAAAGCACTCTTATCTACGTGGCATTATATATAGATTATTTTGCTACATGTATGCACTATTCAGTTTGGTAAAATTTATTGAAACATGAAAAGAAAGGGCCTTTCTGAGCTATAATATTAAGTTCAAAATGTTGCTGCAGCTTAAATGAATCCAGTGTGCTACCATTGCAATAACACAGACATATCGGCAACTTTTCATACTCTTCAGCTATCCGACTGACGTTTGACTAATGATTTCAAGAGTAACCCTGTACCAATAAATAGTCAAAGAGCCTACTACAAATTACATTTCTTGAGTGATCCTCTACAGCAATTCTAAAGTATGACTGTATAAAACAATTACCATATATTACGGGTTGTTAAACGGATGCTCCTTTGAAAGCTTCAAAATGGAAAAGTTTTAACATTGACTGGTATAGTTTACCTAACTAAAACTGAAGGTCAAGACATACAGACATATTTAATCATTCACACCTAGTTACTAATAAGCCAGTGTTGTGAAGTGCGCTCGTCATGTAGTAATTCCACGCCTCAGTTACTCACAGGTGGAAGGAACATACCCTTGACTTTTTTTCTTAAGCTAATGTCTTTTTCTATGCGTTTTAAAATTGATATCAGAATAAATAATAAAAAAAAATTGAAAAAAATTTTTTTTTCTTCATAGCTCTTTACTATAGACAAGGTTCCCAACACACTCTGTATGGAAACAAGCATGTCGCTCCGAAAAACTCTTCCATTTCTTTCAAATTTAAGTTACGTTAAACAAATTTGAACGAATTTTAGAGGGAAATGATACAACTTTAAGAAAAAGTTTACTTCAATGGAAAATTCCAAGCCGTTTTCGTTCTACACGCGAAAATGCCAAAGCTGTAGAGCGATTTTCGCTCAAACCAGAAAAATGTCACACATTTTCCAGACGGTGATTTTCACTAAATTCTCTATTAATATTGCGGTACTGCGACAGGAAACAATCAAAACATGCAATATATATGTTTAGACTACAAATCATGTCGTAGATAGTACTTTTACTCAAAATAGGTACGATGCTACGGCGGATTTTTCATTTTTTGTTGACTAAATGCTTTTACTTTTACTTTCAATCGCCTTCGGATATGTTTTGATAATGTCCTTGAATAGCTGTTACAAATCACTGCGCAACCTCTCGGACCTTCATGGCCGCTTACACATTTTGACAATTACAAAAACTGAAAAATCCGCTGTAGCATCGAACACATTGGTGTAAAGGTACAATCTACGACATGATGTGTAGTCTAATAATATATATTTCTTGTTTTGATGGTTGCCTTTCGCAGTACCGCAATATTAGTGGAGAATTTAGCGAAAATCACTGTCGGAATATGTGTGACATTTTTCTGGTTTGAGCGAAAATCGCTATATCAGGGTTGGTATTTTCTTTGTTGAATGAAAACGGCTTGGAATTTTACATTGAAGTAAACTTTTTCTTAAAGCTCTATCATTTCCCTCTAAAATTCGTTCAAATTTGTTTAACGTAACTTAAATTTGAAAGAAATGGAAGAGTTTTTCGGAGCGACATGCTTGTTTCCATACAGAGTGTGTTGGGAACCTTGTCTATAGTAAAGAGCTATGAAGAAACAAAAATTTCAATTTTTTTTTTTTATTATTTATTCTGATATCAATTTTAAAACGCATAGAAAAAACATTAGCTTAAGAAAAAAAAGTCAAGGGTATGTTCCTTCCACCTGTGCAGTTACTCTGATATCTACGACTAACTTTAAGCCAAAGTCAATTATTTTGCTAACATATGATACAATTAATCGATTACATTATTACACTCGCTTTCTAACATTTAGAAAAAAAATGAATGTAAATAGAATCAACAGATACTGCACAATGAGTTCTAGGTCGCAGCAATTTTGAAAGATTTTTTTAAGCACGTAAGAACTATTAGATTATGAATTTATGACATGATTTAAATGATGTTGATTTAAAGTTTGAGCACGAAACAAAGTCGCGCATGAACCATGTTTTACAATCACAGGGCCTAAATCGGCTCGCCATTTCATTGTGTTATTAAAGCATGATTGTTTTGTCCTAAGTGTTTAAAACCGACTATATGTCAAAGTTATCTTACATTTTACAACGCATTAATGTGTGTTGATTTGCTACATCTGATAAAACCGTCTGTATTCTGAAAAAGGCAACATATTCGTAAAAGCAATCGAATGCGAAACAGTAATTTTTGATACATTTAGTTTTAAAGTGAATAAATTGATCAAATATGTGATACTCGACAGAAGGTTTCTCTTTCACTTGAAATTAAAATATTACATAGAAATTAAAGGGTATCATTAATTTTCGGATGTTTGGTTCAATCGAAGAAACGATTATCTTTCAAATCTTCAAGTGTTCAATTTCCTTTCTTCCTTTTATTTTCGAAATGATACATAAACATTTACGGACACTTGCTTAAATGTTATTAATTATTCTGCATGATATATTTTCATCTAGTAGACCCTTGTTTACACTTTAATGTTTAAGTGCCTTTGTCGGTTCAAAATTAAATGGTTGAACCGCCCAATAACAACTATCCGATGATATTTAAGATATAGCTTTTAAACTATTCAAAATATGTTGATGGCTACTTATGATAGTTAAGAACATTAAAATGACACACTTTACCAATGAAAATTTAAAAAAAACAGTTTGATTGCGAGAATATAATACTGATGCAGCTGTTTATAGGCATTTTTAATATAGCATAATATGCATTCACTATTTTTTAGAATAAAGCGTTTCAAAAAAGTATGTATCTCAATCTACATAATTGTGATATTCTGCTTAATTAGCAATTATCTTATTTTGTGTGGTAGATATACCGACGATTAGTTTAAATTGTCGAAATAAATTAAATAAAGTGACTTACTTTCAATTAACATGCAATCAATTTCTTCTTCCAAATTAAAGTAATGAGGTTGCCGATTAAAGCGGTTATCTGCTAATTTTATAAGTTAGTATACTGAATCAACAATATATGCAAAACAAAATGTATTAGGTCGTCAATCTTATTAGAAGTTGCATGTTAACAATATATACCTTTTGCGATGTCACAATATGCTTCCAAAACTTAGTTTAAGTAAACAGGCAATATGACCTGAATAAAGAACAGGTAACTTTGATGCATACTTTCTCTCAGAAAAAGACTACAGACATACACTATATAGCAATAAATACGTGCAATTAATCGGAAAGTTAACCATAGCAGTTCATTGACAGTTTCTAACTCTAAGATAACAAACTATTGTTGGGATCTAAACGTTGATTATTATAAAACGGCAATACAGACGGGGACAACAATAGTTGAGTTACGACAAAAATTGCTGATTCAGGATGTGTATAGTAAATTCACTGAAAACGATGTATATTTCAGGGAAGGTCCACATTACTTGTTTTAGAAAAAAAACTCGTTAATATAATGATCGTGTGTGAAAAAATTGAATTGCTTCAATTATTCTTTAAATATAAAAATCACATTTGATAAATATTGATGCTCAACGAAAATTGGTTATTCTTAACATTTGCATAATGCACAAGCTCTTTAGGCCAATGCGGTCATAATTCAAATCTGGACTGTCATGTAGACTGTCATGGCCTTTTGATTTAATCCTAGTTGAGTCGAAGGTGTCAAAGGAGAAATATATTCTTTTTAGAAAAATAGGTACATGGTACATTTTTCCGTATAAGCGTTAGATGTAGGCTTTCGCAGCGGATTGTGCTCATTCTTGGAACAAAATCAGCTCGATAAGGGTCAAATAAGAAATCTTAGTCTGATCTTGATATATAGATTTTGGCATAGTAATTCTAGCTCTGGGCATTTTACAGTCACAAGAACAAAGAAACGTAAAGGTGCTATGTTATCGTTTATAATACACGTTTTAATACTTCTTGTCTCATTGGTGAACAAACAACAAAGGAGCTCTCGGATACTAGTTTTCCGTTGTAAAGCATTGGTTCTTTCAATGTTGATTGCGTTACAAAAGATCATGAAAACTGATTTGCCATATTGCGTTATGTTACATGCTTGCCAGATCACGAGCGTATGTACTTTTACTATAATATTACTTTTGATAAATCTAAAGCAGAAATGTAAAATTTAAAATGTTGTAGCCATTGTCAAAGTTACGGGTTTTTTTTATGATGAAAAAGTGTAAATGGAAATATTGAATATAAATGTTTTCATTTTCAAAACTTTCAACAGAGCCGTGTCATATATAATACATTGTATAAAAAGGGTCTGCAAATTTGATCTCATTTTCAGTTAACCAAGTGTACTCTTGCACTTGAAGATGTTTGGCATTAGTTAAACGTTTCTGTAGTGGTAATTCTAAATTTAAATAAATCCATTCGTTTAGATAATTGAATGTGGTAGCTACCTGTCAATCTACAAGTATTCTTGTTCACGTTTTATTATTTCTAATCTAAATCAATGTGCCGGTAAGTTCTCTAAGTTTTTTTAATAGTATAGAAATTTAATAATATTTTACTCTTAATGTTGGTACTTTCTATTAACATTTTTGGTCTGAGTGATTTTCCCATTTAAATGATTATCTTGAGGAAAGTATGGAGGCTTAGAAGTTTTATTACGAACAAGAATTTGGATACTTGTAACTTGAAAGGAAGTTGCTTAATATAATTCATTTTGGAAATTGAAACATCACACTTATGATTAAAGGGTACAACCGCACAAATTGACATTTTAAAATATATCCGTATTACACAACTGATGTGGATTATATTCATTTAGATTTTGATACAAACATCTCTGATCACTGTTTAAGATACATATCATAGCGTTAGACACATATTCCAGCATTATACAATACAGACCTGTATTTTGATTGTTTAGATAGATAATTATAAATAATAACAGTATCAAAAATTAAATATAATCACTTGAAAAAGAATACACTATTTATTGCTTAGGCCACACCAATTTAATTTCTTGGTCATCGGAATATATCCTTAAAAAATAGGAGCGAGCGAGCGAAAACAATTTTTTTTTCCCAATTCAACCATTTTTGGAGCGGGCGAAGAGCGATTTGTTAAAAAAAATTAAAAACCCCTCACAAAAACAAATATTCACTGTCAAAACAGGTAAAAAAGACTTGGAAATAGATTATAAAAGAGCTACAGACACCTTAAATATAAACTGGGAAAAAGATGCAGAACACAAAGTGACTCCTATATACACCAGTACTAGGTTTACAGGGGTATAATAGTGTTTCTTGCAGGAAAATATTTTTATTCTTTTAAAAAGACCATATTTTGTTTTCTTACATACATGTACAGCCAATACAAAAATTAGTTTGAAAGAGAGACAATTTTTTATCATTTAATAAACCATCAGACTAATGTGTACTTCAATTTATGCCAAAACACTTTGTAATGAAACCCATTTGTTAGTCATATCAAAATAACCCACATAACAACTTCTTTAGTTAAGTCAAGGCATATGCTCTTTTACTGAACTTCTTCTGACCATAAGTGTTTTGACTAGAGATAATTGTTCAATTTCACAATGCTAAAAACTTGCTAGTTTCTTGATTTTTTCCTTCCCAAAGTTTTAGCCTCAGCGCCATTATCAATACAATTTTTACACAGAGAGCACACTAAATGTCTTTAAATGTTTCCGAGTTGTCTGTCTGGACAGCAACTCGTCTTCCACCGACGTTTCCCTGGTTTATGTTAACAATAACAAATTTTGGGTGCATAAAATGACCGAAAAAAAAACCGTAAAATACAAAAAAAGACCGAAAAAGAACCGAAAAATGAGTAATTTTTACCGAAAACAACTTTGTTTCAAAAGATAATGTACGGTTTATAACTTAAGTATTAAATAAATTTAGGAGTTTGTATGTAATGAATATTTTTGTTTGTTTTGATAAGTTCCTGTGCTGCATCCATTACAAAATCTGGAGTGCTAATTTCAGAAAGTTTTCGGTCTGCAATATTTGTTTTTCGATCTTTCTACTTGATTTGTAATACAATATTTACAAATTTCTTCATTTAAACTGTAAGTTGTATATACTCTTTTGAAAAATAAGTTGTTTTCGGTCTTCATAAACTGTTTTTCGGTCTTTTTCGTTTTTTTCGGTCATTCTATGCAACTGATGGCTGCCATTTTGACAATATGGTAGTCATGATTATACAAATAAAGTAGCGGGAACATGTTCTGCTGGCGTTTATAATCGAATTGTAGGTTTGAAGGTACTAAATTTACGAGTTCTCCGCGACAAAAAGGCCCGCTTTTAATTTTTTGTCTTGGTTTATAAAATTGATGCGGGCGGAAGCTCAAATTGAAAAAAAAAATTTTTTTTGATTTTGAAAAAAATGGAGCTGGAAATCCGTTGACCAAGTAATAGCGTGCACGTGCAAAACGTGCAAATGACCGTTCCGGTTACTGGCCGATATGTAAACCGTGCGTATCGGGTAAACTGTACACGATCGTATTCTGAACATCGCCAGGGTTTAAAATACATGTACATTGAACATGTAGCAACTACACAGACAAAGCTTCACCGGCTATAAAACAGGGACGTTTCTAGTTTTGCTGAGTATACTTTAGAGGTAAACTAGAAATACAACCATCTTACTGCTATGTAGATTTAAAAGTATCACAAACATTAAATTTTTTAAAAAGTATATTTTCTAACTTCGTTCTGCAACATTGAGTCATTATTATTTACCTAAGGCTGTTGTAAAACGAAAACGCGTGAGCATTTTTAGGAATGATGTCATTGTTCCAACAGAGCACTGATGATGACAAGTGTAAATAGTTTAATTTATGACATATTCTGCTACTAACACAGTCGAGTTTTCTAAGTAGTGGCATCTTAATCAACGTCTATGTTGAGCACCTATTATAATACTTCATCCCTGACAAAAACTATGCATTGTCAGCATTTAGAGATTCTGCTGCATTTTGAAATATTTATTGATACGTGATATTTACGTCGGAAAATGCCAGTACCTTACATCATATTAATATCAGTTTGAACTTCTAAAATTGACCAAATATGTTATCGGAACGGATTTTTGATATTCACTAGAAGCAAACGCATAAATCATACACATTTGAAGGAGTAAGTAACATTATCTAAACCGTAAACATGCCTTCTCATTGTCTAGCGACAATGATAGTCACTTACGTTTGCGTTATAAAATAATGCAATCTTACTGAATCCATCGTACGTGATATTTTAAGAAAACATGTTTGTATGTAGATAATTGTAAGTTATATACTAGTGTTAAATAACAATGAAAGAGCTTTTTTTGAGGTATCCAAACGTCAGTTATGATGTAGATAACACAATCTAGATTAAATGTGTGTTTTGTACGATACCGTGTCGCTTGTATTCAAAGAACATATAATATAGCAGTTGAATAATTTATTTAAAAAAAACCTTCATCATGAATAAAGCAGGTTTCGGATATTTTGATTTCGGATAGAAAATATACTTGTACATGTATATCTTAAAGATTACAATTACTGTATACCTGTGCACATTCGAAATACATCCACCTATGCAATCTATAATGAAATATTTATTTCAAATTATGTATGTGAATTATGTCACAACAGTTAATTCTAATCTACCATGATAAAGAAACTGAAAATCAGTTCATATCATTGCCATATAATTATATGACTTTTTATTGTTGAAAGAATGTTACCGTTTGTGTAGTGTAGGTGTTTTATATACTACTTGTATTCGTTTTAGTTTCGTACATAACATACAGTTACAGAAATAATCAAACATGTGAAAAATGTCCCCCTACCGATTTAAACAGAAGTGGTGTTTAATTTAGTAGTGTTTATTCAAATGAAATAGATATGTTGTAGAAAAGAATGTGTAGCCTTCTGCTTGTTCACTGTACTAAAACACTACTAAAAATACTTTTATCGTATTAAATCGACTAGAATCAACCACTTCAGAGTAGTAATCCAGTACTGTGTTAGTCATGTAGCTCACATATTAACTTGTGGGTTGAATAAAAGAACAATACTGAACATGGCAGCTTATCGCAGTCTAGTTATTTATATTTCTACTTGATGTTATTCGGCACGAACAAGAATACCATGCATCGCTGCAACATGCAGAAGATTTTGCAAATCGCGAGTCAGAGTTATGTGTCCAACACAGCAGAGGGAAATTTATCGAGTTGGTGTTATCTGTTTGTCTGTCTGTCTGGCTGTCGGTCTGTCACAAAGTTTGTCCAAGCAACTCCACCTACCCGCACGGATGGCTTTTACATAAAAATGGGTAAAAATGTTTAGTACTAAGTGAAGTTGTGCATATTATATGCAGTTTACGTTTCATTGATACTTAGCAAAGGGAGATTTTTTCGTAAACCCTAACAAGAGGATTGTTCGAGCAACGCTTCTAATACCCCGAATTTCAAACATACTGTACATGAATGATAGGTGCCAAGTAAAATATGTTAATATTCGTTAAACTATAAAACGAGCCCACGCACCCTCCCCCACCCTTCATTATTCCTTAAACACTATTATAACTGAAATAACTTATTTGTCATTGATTTACATGGAACACATACAATGACATACGAAAATATAAAGGATTTCACGCATTTGTGACGATATCCGAAAGATACTACGCCACATCCAAGGTACAACGCTTCCTACCACCACCCCCCTCCCCCTGCCAAAAAGACTATGCTAACGTGTTTGTTTCTGTATTTCATTTCTCCTTACGCTTACTCTTTCTAAGTACCAGGTAACTTTAATAATCGAATGCTACTTTAATTCCCCAAATATGGGCTGAAATTCGGAATCAATCTATGAAGAAAAAAATAGTTCTATTTACATAATATCGGTCAAACAATTAAATCGCGATTTTTATTGGAATAAACTATAACACTTAGACTATGGATTAAGTTATAATATATTAATCTTTACGATTGATACTTGATATTTTATATCGTCACTCCGTTTTGTAGCACTTACATATAATTCGGCCATATAAACTAAGTGAACAGTTGCAGGACTTAGATCACTTAAGATGTATGTGTATACTATATGTTCTGGCCAACTGGCGAAGTCAATACTAAATACTATTGTTCATAAACACCATGGTTGTATGAATTATTTGTTTAAATTATATCAGTAAATTTATTTTAGTTCGATTACGAAGAAAGCTTCGTAGCTTATTGAATCGGTCTCAACACTCATTATGTATGCCATCACGCTCGCAAGAGGCAGACAGTGTGAGTTTTTCATCACTGCTACCCATTAACAGCTGGGCGGATAAAGACACGTCTTTGCCCAAGGACACACCTGGTAATCGAGCTGAAATTCGAACCCGGGACCTCCCGTTCCTGTTGCGCATTTATGGCTTTGTTCGAACTAAACTGTTGAGTAGCAGATTATTTTCATTACATCGTACGTATAAACATGTTATAAGGATGAAATAATGCTGTGTTACGCAATATATATTTCAGCAACTGAGTTTGCATGTTTCTTCTCGTCGTTATCATGTTACACGTCGTGTAAATTCTGCCCGTACCTCGTTTTTGAGGCAGATGTGAACAAAGTCAGATCTGTATTTATTTCATAATCTCTATTAGGAATGTAAGACTCTTATTTGAAAAGAAGAACATCATCGTCCCATTTAGTGATGATCGAATATTTAGAGTATTCAGATCGCTTTTTTCTTGATTCTGCTCGGCGAATCTACTATAACGCCTGGTCTGAACATGGTGTAAAAGTGGATGCAAACTCTGCGTCTTCTCGTTTCGCATACTGTATATAAAATGCTATTTACGCCAAAATTGATCCTTACGATAAATATTGTTATAAGTTTGTGGATGCGTCACCGGATTCGTTATGTAAGCATTACGTCTGGGTTATTAATTACCAAGCTACTATGCAACTACCAGTTATGCAAAAAGGAATATACCATGACATGACATATATGTCCAGTAAATACCTTTAAATGGAATAAAATATTGAGTTATCTCAGTATGTTTAACTAAGTGATATCCAAGGCCGATACATAATGTAAATTTGTTTAAAGACAACGACATCAAAGCATACAATCAAAAGAATTCTATTGCAATAAATCGGTTAAAATATTGCCTTTATTGAAAAAATAGGGTGAACTGTTAAGTAACGGCAGAATCTATCCAGATCAACTCCTACATGTTTCAGTAAAATCATTTAAGAACGGCGCCGTGTTTAAAACGTCGGTATAGATAGTTACAGCTCCATTTCAACCAATATAAAACTAACTTCAAATGTGAAACAATTTTACTGGCATTCTGCACAGCGCACGGAATCTTCTTCACCAATTGTGCGAAAAGAATACACCTATTAATATGTTGTTATTTTGGTTCAAAATTTACGAACTGCAAGTTTCAAAAAGCAAGGGAGTAAATCAAATTGTTTCTGACATACATTTATGCTAACACATATTGTGCTTATAACATACTATCTAGATCTGTACTATAAACGTTGACCTATTCTTGATTTGACTGCAATGGTCCATCATACGATTGCAAATTGAAGATATAAGATAAAACAGGTATACTCTTTTTGCGATACAATGCCATTTTGCCTAAAAATATTGGCTTATTTCATAACCATTGTTACTATATCAACATTTTTATTTAGTAGCAATGTATGTATATCTGAACAATTGATTTGTATTGTGCGAACAAGTTAACCTGATCCTGACATTTATGCATGAATATGTTATTCAGTAGTTGCCTTGAATAACCGATTATCGTGAGCGATACGTTCCGCACTAAATATGGAAAGTCTCGCCAGAGGTCAATCATTTGTGTATTGTTAATAACCGAATACAGAGTTATTGTCAGCCGTAGACAAGTGGTTACGATGTAGACATCTTGAGTCTTGAAATCATAGAAATACGAGTATTGGAATCATGTTAACGGATTAATGTTTAAATTTAAATTTTAAATTATTTTTATCTTGTATGTCACCGTAAATATGCCGAATACGGAATGCACGAGCATCAAAAAATTGTGTTTCGTTTTTGAGGAGTTTGAATATTAAAAAATGAGTACGTTGATATGAACTATATGCCTGACAATGAAGCTTAAAAAAACGGGCTACACCCGATAAAAAAGTGAGTTTTCACTTTTGTTTGCAGGACTCGAACACAAAAAATTGTGAATTGAAGTAATGTTAGTTTAAATTTACTGGCTTTTAAACTGATTAAAATAATTTAAGATTGATAAAATATCGGACGAACAGTCGGATTCACAAACTTGCTTTGTTAAAGGCGTTCGTTTTACGGATGATAAGTCTTCTTATATTAGTAAATACCGCCTCTTTTCACGTTGAACATTCATTATTTATATTAAAGAAACACTTGTGTATGAAAGTCGCAACAAATTGGGACAGGATATAATCAGTAAGTGCTTTTTTTAACATAAGTTAGAGGATATTTCTAGGTAAGTGCATTTGTAAGAGTCAATTGTAGATAATCCTTTTTAAAGTTTTGTTTATATCTTAATGCAGTTTCGAACTTGCTTTCAGTAGATGAATTGTTTGGATCAAGCAAAATAAACTACTTGTTGATAAACTATATAACAATTAGTGAATTGTTGAGTGTATGAGATCACGCCATAAACTTATTAAAATGCATCTGATACTTTAAGAATGGGCTGTTGCAACATTTGCACACTATAAACGATGTATTGCGTGTACAGTATATATTATATGAACACGTAGCACGATCAGTGTCTGTCCTCTTTAATCATTATTGTTTTTTTACAAATTAATGCAGGTCGTTCCGCCTAAGTAAAAACGGGTCTTTGATACTGAAGGAATCTGAATCAAACTTTCTGATTGTTTTCTCTAGAGATCTTTGTCTTCCTAATATTAATATAAGTTACATCATAAATCACCCTACTGGCGAATTGTTGCTGCGAAATTCTTTACGCGTATATGTTCTTTGTAAGTACCATCCCATTGGATCGAAATCTTTCTTGTGTTCAAAACAAAGTAAATAGGACAGGCTATTATCAGTTAGTTATACTATCTCTTTCGTGTTTTAAAACTAATATTTGATGATATGTGTAGGTAAATTAATTTGTGGCATCCAATAATAAGTAATCATGTTTATACAAATTATATGCACTATGCTTTATTTTTCTTTGCTTAAAGCGGTCGAATTCGGTACAATAAAATTTAATCCATACAAACCATTAGCTTGACTGAAGTGTTCATCATTTGATCGCTTGAAAACACTGTGTCCGTTGCGATTTAAGAGTTATAGTCGTGGAGAAAATGTGATGTCTGCTAAATAGGATTTGCAAGTCTTGATTTAAAACTCATGTCGATTAAAAGTTATGGAGTCCACAACACAACACGTCTATGATAAACTGTTACAATGTTGATAGACGATTTGAATTAAAGCGACTAGAGCGCTGATACGATCCGAAGGAGCACTGGGGTACCTTTGTTTATCGTCACACAATATTAATCTTTTCAGAAAAAAAGTCAGATGCATTAAAGTTTAAAGGAAATAAAACTCACTGTAAGCATTTTGTGTTGTTTTAATATAAGAAAGCTTGTGATATTTGAAATCATTTTATTTACCATTTTATAGTATCGAACTATAAGTTTTTTACATATATGCGAATTATTCCACTGTTACCAGCAAAACTAATGTGTATAATTATTTATTTGTTTTCTTCTTGATGAATGAATTCTTTACACGAATATTTTATCCATACAAACCTTTAGATTTACCGAAGTGTTAATAACTTGATCGCTTGATATAATTCTGCACGGGGCGATTAATGTGGACTTGGTCTGATAAGGGTGTAAAGTCGTGGAAAAATATGATGTCTGCTAAATAGGGTTTGCAAGGCTTGATTTAAAACTCATGTCTTTCAAATGTATTAAAGCCCAAAATACAGCACATCTATGATGAACTGTTAAAATTAAATGTAGGCACTTATTATCGTTGTAATATAAAAAAAAGCTTGTGTTATTTGAAACCATTTTATTTACCATTTTATAGTATCGACCTTTAAGCGTTCGATATATTAAGCGAATTATTCCACTGTTTACCAGCAAAACTATTTAATCATTTTTTTTCCTTTTTTAGGAATGAACTACAAATGTTATTTGATCAAATGACTTTGAAAATAATACTTTCAATTATAAGGTGCAATCCCGTTTGTAAAAACCGGTGATTATAGGATTATAGCGCATACCATTTAATGAATGTATCTATAAATAATGTTTCCCTTTATCTGGGCGTGAATAGGACGATGCCAACTTTCCGCCACATTTATTTGCAATTTTCATCTTGTATATACATCTGCGACATTATTGAAATCACGCTTTTTGTTAATAGAAAATACGAAGATGATGAAGCTGTAATCTTTCACGCGATGTTTCTTCATTGAAAAACACCCGTAACAATCGCCAGTTGTGTAATTATCTAGTTTACAGCGACAAGTAACGAATTACTTCATTATTGAAAACTTTTCAATCCGTTGTAAAACGGCCATTATATTTGTCTGGGTAGAGTTTATCGCAACAATATTTTAAGGAGATAATGTATATTTTGACAGGTGTATTATAGTGTCAGTCTCTGACAATTTGGTTTGATACAATTACGATCTCATTAAGGTACAATTTAGATCGTATCATGTTTCATTTGATACTATTACAAAATAGCCGCCTGTAGCATAGCAGATATATCTGTGTTTAAAAGTTAAATTAAAATGCCTGTCAGCTTGTTGTTTGATAGTATAACGTTTTTGGTACATTTGTCAGGTATACGGATTTCTATTTCTAAATTGACAATATGATATCAGCTTAATTACAATTAACATATTATCTACTAGTACGTGTTTATTGTTACTTTTATCACGGACCGATATACACATGGAATGACATCTTCTAAAAACATTGCTGAAATAAAGACATGGGAAATGCGATATTGACACATTCGCCCTGTTTCTTTTTTAAAGATACTTCTTGTCATCAAATCTTTAAGTATCTGACAATAGTTTTATTATGCGTCTGTTGTGTTAGTGGGGATTTACATATAGCAAGTTTTTTGTACAAGACATTAAGATAAGTACTATTTATGCTTTGTAAAATATTTTTTTCATATGTAAACTCCCACAATTGAGCAACGTTTGTCAGAATTTATGTGATATAATATGATATAATTTTCTTGCAAGAAAATAAAGCCTATTCTATTTTTTTACAATTTCTTGGATGTCAAATTTCTGATAATAAGTGTTTAATGGGAAAAACAGATGTAGGAGAGTTATTTCAGGAACATTTTTAAAACTTTGTACGTAATCAACTGATCAATTCATACCAAAAAAGGAATATCTATATGATACTAGTGCAAAGTACTATCACATTGAACTAAAAAGAGAGTTTTTAAGATGAAATTTAAAAGCCATTTCAATATGAATTCGTCATTCAATGAAAGACTTTTTCTCAATAAGAACACTTAATGCATTTCTTTTAAAAGATAATCCATAAATTTCATTTTTTTCTTAAAAAAATCAGAAACTCGTCTGCATGCTAAAGTCAGTATTGTGTGCTGATGACATGTTTCCGCTATTTTGTGATAACTTGGCAAAGCAATTCTTGCTAGACATTGTGAAGAAAAAAAGTTTGTACAACCATAACTTTGACTTATCTTTAATGTCTTGTATAAGAAACTTGCTGTATGTAAACCCTGCCTTAAAATCTATCGGAACAGCATTTCATTTTCCTTCGTTGGTAACAAATTCATGTATACTAACAAACTTCATACAAACATGACAAATAAAATCAATAAACATTTAGTATTAAGAAAAATGAAACTGATTTCAAACACAGAAAGAAATGAAAATTACAGACCAATGAACAAACATATTGCTAAAACACGATTAAAACTAATTTCTTTTAAAAAACATTTTCCTCGATTCATTTCAAAATGGCCGACAACAGACGGTCGCAATTTGAAAGCAAGATATCTCCAAAGTATACTAGCTCGCGTAAAACAGTTGAGTTTAAGTAGGAAAATATGAGAGTTTCAAATCCATGTGTATACAGGTCCGTGCTTTTATATACAATTGTTTCATTATTATCATTATTTTGCAGAGTCATTGAGGTGTATACTTTTTTGTTTTGCTTTTAATTTATTCTTTGTGAATCCGTGAAGTAGTACCATTTAATAATATCATTTATATAAAGAATTCTCAAACGTTTATGGCGTTATTAGTTATAAATCAACATCAAATCAAACATTGTTATTGCATGAAAACAAGCTTCAGGTTTAATTTTCCGATATAAAAATTTCAGTTTAAAATGGTTTGATGTTCAATCAAAGCACGCCAAGTCAGATAAAATATATGCGGTCATTATCTAAGCGAGCCAACACCAATAACCAAGAAAACATAATATAACTTTAATTTTGAAGCAGATTTGATCTTTTCATCTGAAAGGCAGAATGTTATTTTAGAAAATCTTGCATCCTTAACAGTAGAAATACTCCCTTGCGGTCTTTAAAGCCTTCCAGTGTCATTGGTAATGGTCTGGAATCTCTTCATTCCTGCAATTTATATGAGACTATTTTATATGTATTTCTAAAACGTTATCAATATCGTTCTTAATGTTCTGACAGTAAGAGGTTTAACGTTTTATCAAAAAGGGATAAGCTCTCATAGCAATTAATATCAATTGGTTGTTATTGTACAAATGTTCTCTAACAGGAGTTAAATCAATGGTCTTTCGAAAACAGTTAATTGCAATATAAATAGTTTTATTAAATTCTCAATGCGTTATTGAATGTATCAATTAATCGTATAAGTGAAAAAAAGAAAGTGTTCATGCATTTAAATGGATTTAGAAATTGCATACACTAAACAAAATTGTTTGAAAACGAAACGAAATCAGGACACTGATTGATTGTCTGCTCCTTTTGCCTGCAATTATAAAAACATCATTCAATGTATGCAGTGTGTCATTTGTACAGCATAAATGCATTGAGCTAGAAAATAACAAACGATTTGATATTCAGCTGCGACATGTATAATGAAAGACGTACCGTTATTAAATGTAAGCAAGCAAAAATAACGTTATGCCTGTTAGATTAAAGCTAATGTAAGAGTTAGAACGCACAACACAATTTAATGGTATGGTTCGTATATCAGCTAACATAACTGTTATAATAGTCCTTATATTAATGCGCAGCGTACCTTTTGGGTGATTGTTTCAATCCACACAGGGTAAGTTTTATATCTGATTGCTCTTTTCTGTATACAGCTTGTTGTTACTTAATCTTTAGATTACTTTTCATACCTCCTGCACACAAAGTGTAAGAGAGGCTGGGATATTCTTGATTCAGATTGTCTGTCTGTTCATCTGTAGACGTTACCCGAAAGTAGACGTAATTTTTCCAAAATCTCTGATCATAATTTTAATGATACTTCACAGAAATAATTGGGCCACTAGATGAAATATCAACGTCAATGTGGTTTAAGATAGTAATATCTCATTCATTCTTAATCCACAGAATCCCTTATCATAATTCAATATTACTTCACAGAAATGATAAGTACCACGCCAAGTTGTAAAAAGTCCATTTATCGGGTCACTAGGGCTAAACATATGAAATTATTGGGCACTCTTATTCTCAAAAAGCCCTGGTCACAATCTAATCACATTTCACAAAATTACTAAGAACCGTGCCTAGTGCATGGTCCCTGTTGTGGGTCTCTAGCTCAAAGATCATGGTTTCAGGGGCGGCTCGAGATAGTAAATGTATTGGGTTGGTATGTCAAAGGTTAAGGTCTAAGGGTCTCGAGCTAGTTAATGAAGTTCAATGCTTTGTTGTTCGCCTCAGGATCGAAGGGTCCCGGGTTCGATCACCACCATAGTCTTGTCGGTATTATCCTTAGGTAAGACACAAATAATTCTACATTGCCTCTCTCTTTTCGAGGTTGATTCCATCTGGAATAGATCTCGAAAGCTTTTAAGTTTTACGAACTTGTTTCGCAATCGAGAATAAATAAATTAGTATAAATTTTTAAAAGTTGTGCATGGTCCATATTTCGGGTCACCTTATTACTCAAAGCAGCGGGAAGCGCTCTTATGAAGTGTTACATAAATTTCATAACCTGTGTCAGTGCAGTGTTCGGGGATATTCCCCATTTATAGTGATCGTTTTAGATTTTTTTCCCGTCTGAGGTTTCAAAAGAACGTGATGCGTTATGTATTTATTGACTTAATCATTAAAGGATGTCAGTACTTAATGTTTTATTCGTTTGCATATGCCTTCTTGTTAAACGAATAAATGAATTTATATTCATGGTATGCATGTACCTGATTATTTCTTTTGCGAAATGATGTTTCGAATTAAAGAATTTCATTTTTATGTAATGCTCAGAGGACCTCGTAGTTTAAAGAAAACATAAGCATACTAAAATCAATAGTCATCATTAGGACTCCTGTCAGTACCATAATGTGGTGCTCAAAGTTTTGTAGTATACAAATGATTACATCTTACAGCACGGTCCTTTATAATGTATTAGTCAATGATTCCATTGTACAAAGAGCAGAAGTATGTTAACTGAAATAGTTTTGTTTTGGAATGAATGACATGTATATTTGATAATGCCAAAGATCATCGGTAACTTTCAAATATGAGGTACACACTTATGCCTTAGTTTATGTCTGTTTAGTGTATGTATCGTCGTGTATGTCTGTCTAGTGTTGTTAATACTGTTGGTTTTAGCGGATACCATCTAATGATATAATCAGTTTAGTATACAATACCTCCAGCCATTTGGCCCTGAATAAATAGACGTCAAATGTCCGCCAGATTCATTTGCAATTACAGTTGACTCTCAGTATATCAAACTCGCTTACCTCGAATTTCCGTTTAAGTCGAAGGAATTCTAAAGTCCCGTCAAATTTCCTTCTTTATGTATGTACTTTAACTCCTGTTAAGACAAAATTTGACATATCGAGACTCCGGATGTGTCGGGGGGATTCTTTGGTCCCGTCAATCAAATTCTAGTGTATTGTCAACTCGTTAAGTCAAAGTGCAAAAGTCGCCGACGGATCAAATGTGCGGCGGGTCAAAGCTAAAGTGAGACGTTGTCATGTCAATTCACACATGTCGTAATGATTGTTGTTTGTTTTTATAGATTTACTTTAATTGACGGTAACTACGTGCAATTAATGATGAAAAATGCGGTAATTACTTTAAAGACTTAATTCATTTTAGAGTTTAAATGATAAAAGTGACTGGGTTTTATCAAAAAAGATGATTTATGAACGAATGTATCAGTCTGTAAAAATAAGTTTTTGTAAAACTGCTGTTCTTATGTTTAGAATATACGAATGTTCTGACTTCCGGTTCAAGAAACGCTACTTTCCATTTCGCCCGATGCGTACTTTTGTTTTCGCTCGGGCCGATACAAGTATGTAGATGTGCTTGAAATTTATTATTGAATGTTAATTAGGTATATGCAAAAATAAAATGCGATGAAAATTGAATTTGTGTCCCCATATTTTAGCGAAAATTTGCATCAATAAAATACATACACATACATGTAATTGCCTGTCTTGAAAAACTGGAAAATTGAGCACTTTTTGTCCACATAGGTCATCAACAGGACTAAAAGCCCCTCCTCTTACCTCGAACTTCGTTTATCTCGAAGTAAAAGGCCTGGTTCCTTGACATTCGAGATAACGAGTCAACTGTATCTACTTTTTCGGTAATATATCTGCCACACTACTGAATTCACCCTTATGCGAATAAATAAGAAGAAGACAATGTAGCTGTTATCGTTATTACGATGTCTTCTCATTGATAAACATCCGGAACGCGCTTTGTATTAGTATACAATCATCAACAAAAGTCAACAATCATACCTTTTTAATGAGAAAATGCCGGTCCCGATGACACGTCCATTATTTTTGTCTTAAAACTTAACTTAAATCGAGAAAATGCAAAATTCATGTTTTTATGAACCAGTTTCAATTGATCATTTTGCGAAGATGTTATGCATTATATAATGTTTATAACAACTAACCCATGTTATTAGTATTTGCTCAAATAAAAAATAGTTTATGTAAAGCGCTAAGATGATATTCAAGTAGTGCTACAATTTCACTTGTTTCCATGGAAAATATGATATCAATATAATTATATCGGTTTAGAGAAAGTGGATGTTTTTCATTAACAAGAGACCAACGTGCTTTATTCAAATACATATAACAATAATCATGCCACGGTTTTGTGTTTGTCTTGGGCAAACGTCATCTGTAACACGTGCGTACTATAACAGTATTGTTTTACAGTGAAAAGGCACGAGGGAAAGTGGTGTTCACATGTAACTTTGCAACCACCGGGAACGTAAATGACACAAGAAGATTGGTATTTGTTTCACAACTTTTTACAACTATCTAAACTATTACAAGCGACGTATATTAATCATATTGCTGTTAAGCGTACGAAAACGGCCGAGTTCATCGAATAAATATTCTTTTTTTATTTTTATTCATCAGTTATCGTGTGTGCATCGTGTATTTCGTTTGCCTCTATTGTTCGTATTTCGAACTTTCCGTGTGCAAAGTTATACGTGAACGCCACTGTATTATCTGGGTAAGTGTTATCGTTACACTGACATATATATACTGTATCATTTTAACATGTGTAGTATAAGTTAACTCGGTGACAATCTCTGTAAATAGCTTGTTTGATGCATTTACATATAACAATACCATTTATGTTAAGACATTTAGCTAAATGATTTAGATTTGTTATTATTTTATTCTTTAGAAAGCCTTGTTATATCTATTAATAGTGTTTTCTCGATCAAAATGACTCGGTGTATATGAGAAACATCATTTATCAAGCAACACGTTAGAAAATAAAGACACCATTTTCTTCTTTACGTTGCATCCGTCATAGAAGCTGATTATAATACATGTCTTACATTGTTAGTGGCACTTGTGTAAGATTTTAGTTTATATCTTAATGCCAGTCGCCGTTGTTTGTAAATGCTGAAGACAAACGAGTTTCGTTGTTTTTATTGGTTGAAGTATTTGTAAGAAAAACGTCACAATAAGTTGTATCGACATATTGTGTTAGAATAGGCTGTTGTAAATTTTACGCTTAACTACCTGATATATATCTCATTATTCATTTTACGCTTTTGTTAAAACGAAATGTGGGTTGTAACGAAGAGATATGCACGTACTAAATTGAGTTAGAAATGAAGTGTTTCTATTGCAACTGATATATAACGTATCTGATTTCATGTACTGATTAGTCACAAATATGTTAACAATTTAATATTTCAGACACGTATAAAGAGTTACAATTCAATCATTGACCTGTAAAAAATAATGTAAATGACAGAACAAGAGTGAGAGACAAACAAATTATATCGTTTAACGGTAAAAATACAGAGAGTTCAATGATTTCGACACAACATGAAAAACTGACATTACATTGCAATTAATACATACAAAATGAATTTTGTTGATTCACTCTATTTGTATACTGACATATCATACTATAAAATAACTGTAGACTAAATGCAAAATCCTGTGCATAAATGATAAAACAACCAGTTAATAAAATGTATATCTACAACATAATAAATGCAAGAGCAAGTGAAGATATACTTTAAGATTGAGATAACTTTTAAAACGTTCTACATCTATCTCTTTTATTTTTTCGTACGTAATTCAACAATGTAACGGCAGAAACGTTTAGGATATCGATTGTATCAAAGAATACAGAAATATTTGCTTGCATAATTACTTGCGTATGTTGGCATTGTATAATGTTAAGATGAAATTTTAACTCGCGTATGTTGGCATTGTTCAATGCTATGATGAATCTGTAAATTGATAGAACAAAATGAAAATAATGATTGCCATTACTATCTGTCATATTGACAGTCATAATATATTTCAAAAGTATTATGTCTCAAGAGCGAGGAATAAACGTTGATATTGATAACCGCTTCTGAATATGGTATCACATGTGACAATTTTATCTTACAAACCTAAACTAGTATCAAAACTTTAAGTTCTATTTGAGAACGTATTTGATATGTAATCAAAAGCATTGCTATTACAGAACGGGTAGACATAAATTAAATGAAATGGCTAGAAAGTGTCACATAAATTATTTTATCATCTGGTATGTAGTATTTATCCCCAATTTTCAATGTGCGATAACATCGGTTCAAAAACTAAAATTATCGCCTTTCAAAAGAGTGGAAAATTCAATTACTACAGTGCTACGTTATCGTTTTACGCCACGATGGTAATGGTCGGTTTATTATATGTGTCAGTCGTATATGTAAAGACACCGCGTACCCCTTAATTCAATGAACATTTTTGAAAGAAATATGATATATATTCATAAACCAAAAGCTTTAATTCATCATTTTCTATTGTAATAAAGGTAACGTTATCTTATATCCAATGTTTTAATGAATTTAAAACACTTAACGTCTAAGAAACCAATTGTTTACGTGTAGAGCAACATGCTTTGAGGTTTACGTATTTCTGTGAAATTAAACTTATTTCTTTATTATATGACTGCATAACAGGGATACACAATCACACTTTCATATATTCAGATTCACAGATCTAACAACAGCATAATGATATATTTGAATCTATACAGAAGTGTTTTTCCCATTGAAAGCGGAAATCTGTAAA
Source organism: Saxidomus purpurata (assembly GCA_022818135.1). Taxonomy (NCBI): domain Eukaryota; kingdom Metazoa; phylum Mollusca; class Bivalvia; order Venerida; family Veneridae; genus Saxidomus; species Saxidomus purpurata. The sequence goes on from JAFMSR010000098.1 coordinate 61,460, forward strand.
ATCTGTAAATTTAAAAAACAACCGTTTTGTAAAGTTTATCATTATTGACATATGTCAGTAAGTGATGTGTAACCTTTAAGTTACAGGCGATATTCTCGACCTTTCAAATTGAAACACATGCTCAACCCTTCCAAAACAACCAATGTCAAATGGTGTTCAAAAGAAAAATATAAGCTTGGAGTTTTATAATGTTTCTTTTATCTACCTATATGTTCGGACCTTTCCCCAATTATTTTTTGCACCGTCAATTAAGTTGTTCTTGTTCGATCGGGCTAAAAAAAACGGCTTAAACGTTTGATTCTCGTCTCAATATTTGAATATTATGTGGCTTTATAAAGCTTCAAAATGACAACAGGTTATCCCGAATTTTAAACAAATCCTTAATTATCACTGTCAAACGTTTGTCAGCAGACCTTTCTTCCAAGCAAGTGTTTGTTATTTCGGCACGCCATAACGTGATACATGGTGCAATAATTACATGTATCAAGTAAAAACACTTGTCTCATATTCTTGAATTATAAAATTTAAATCAACATCCATATAGGCAAATGTCATCCAATAAAAATCAAATTTCGGCAAAGCTTACAGTACTAATTGGTCAAGTAATTGGTGTAAGTTTTAGATAATAATGCCATTTTTTTTGTGTTCAAACTCTGCCAAAAGAGAAACTTTCCTAAATTCCACCAATGCAGATTTGCATTTTCTGAGCTCAATAATATTCTCCTTTTGTCCTTTTTCATGCGAACATCTTAAGCGACTTTTGAACATAATGAAATGTATCCAAGCTCTGAAGGCAGCACGGAACAATACAATTAAAAATGAACATGATGTCAACAATCAGTTCTATTCTGATCTGTCCCCTCTTTAGAAAGACGCTAGAATGTAGGCTCTCAAAAAGTACTAGTAGGTAAGGATATAAACACGATGCACTCTTATCAAACAGATGCTTTAGATATTTATTAATGTTTAAATACATTTGACTACGTTTCTTCCACATAAGTTTTACTGTCAATATTTATCAATAATTCAATTTAAGCTGAAAGGATGGTTTAATGTTTAAATTCTTTCTTAATCGTCTCGTTTCCTGCTGATAATCATAAGCTATGAAATGAACACTAGCATGTTCCAGCATTTTTTAACTATTACTACCCATCCCCAAATTTGTATGGCAGAGAAACATTCAGTAAGATATACAAATACCTAAACCACGTCACGATGCCGTTACCGGGCGGGTGACAGAGCGGGCGTCACACATTTTGTTTACGAATGATAAATTAAGGTTAAATGAACCATTGCATCTTAGTTTTGGTAACATATATTCTCATATAATACTCTTCTGTTGATAGTTTTTTGGGACCACCAGGGTCAAGGTCAATGTCACTGTGGTAAAAATTAAAACAACGATTTTCGGACAATAAAATTAGTTTGGGTAGCGTGTTGGTTCAAAACAAAATATTGCAGATTGTTTTTATGGCGACCTCAGTTGGAATTGTATTTCTTGTCCATGTTGACAAGGCTAATGTTACTAAAGGTAGATATAGAAACAAGGTTTCCGGACAATGACTTAAGTTTAAATAATGATGTGGTTATACAAAACTGATATGTTGGTTGCTCTTGTGGATACCTACATTTGAAATGTGTTTGAGTCTCCTTTGTCGTAAGTTTGGACTGTGTTTCATTGATATATAGAGTTTATTCTGTATAAACAAAAGCTATGTAAGGCTATCTAATCATATCATACTATATCCATAAATAATAATTTAATGATTCAATACTGGTATATGATAGCATGTCAATTTATAAATTATGCAAAGGATAGCGAATGAAATGTTTTGAGAAAACCTTATTTCCATTGTGATCCTTGCATAATATTGTACCATGACATAGGAAGACACTAGAATGTTACTTAAAATGGATAGAATATCACAGAACAAATTGAAAAATTGTTAGAATCAATAAAACTTTGCAGTGTCTATATGAGAATGCTGTAATAAGAAGTGTTCATTAACTTTACTTTTAAATGTTGTGTGTTATTGCACAGAGACATCCACTGTATGTAAATGATTTATGGTCAAAACCTTTAACTTTTTGAAAACTATACCGACAAGTATCAGTTAAAGTGAACTTTGTAGTACTAGCATGTTGTCTCGATTCGGAATAAGCTGAAACTCTAAATCTGGTAGAATAACTATATATTGTACATGCCGGATTTAAAGTGCTATGGATATAAACATTGTTTTGTAAGCTTGTCTCAAGGTATTTACTACATTTGGGATCCCTACTTCCCTGTTAAGGCTACTGAGGCTAGCAATAGAAGAGCAGTAGAAAATTGGTCATAGTTGACGCAGATAAAACAGAATTGCACGACAATACCATTAGATGAATCAAAGCGCTGTGAGCGCTGACGGCATGGGGATTATAGATCAACTCCCCTAAAAACAACTTTTTACCTTCGTGATTTGCGCTGAACCTTACCTAAAGCGCGGTACGAAATTTAATATACGACACAGAATGAATGATTAACAAATATATTGGAGGCAGGAAAGTTTGTTTTATTATAAAACGTACGTTAAAGGAAAAAAGGGACACGGCCTTCAAACAGAAATAAACAAAGCAATACGAGCAATAAAATATAAATACAGTACTGTACAAAGTATATAACAGGGGAAAGCAAAAATGATTCTTGGTTACTGTGTAATCGGTGAAACCGTTCACTGGGCCTACTCCGCTCCAACTTGACAAGCAGCGTCAGTCTCGATAACGGGTAATTTTGTTCACATTTTCTCTTCTTTTTTTTAAGAAACACATTTTTGGTTAATATATTTGTAATCGTTCGTAAAAAGAACTTTGAAAAGCACACTACAAACTCTTTATCCAGTTCCGTACGTTCCGTAAATATCCGTACTTTTCCGTGATATGCATAAGGTTATCTTCCGTAATCAGCTAACAGCGCAGTTATTTCTTAAACAGTGTCCGGAAAAAAAAATTGTGTAATGGAGCCAGTAAGCTATGGACCTTTCTGCGATCGTTTAAGGTTGTATGTACTGTTTCAATTTGTAATAATCATGTTCTTATCGTGTGCGACATTCAAACAGAAATTTGATCTAGCCTGTCTTGCATAGCGCATGTTTACAGTAACTGTTGTTATCTGCACATATCACAGTTAAATTGTCTGCAGTGTTTGAAATGTGGTATGCTTACTTAGTACTAGCTTACTTAACGATAGAGTGGTATTCCATGGAAACTGCGTTAAAACGCAGTCTAGCGGAGATTCTATTTTCCGTCAAATTCACCTGTTTAACACCCTTCACGATACGGAAACTTCGTGTTGTAACGTGTATGTCTCGTCTGACGTCCAATTCAGACCATTCCCTTTCAAATTTCAAAGCTGATCTTCCTATTTGATGTTCAGATTGTGCAAATGTGTATTGTCATATGAATTGTCTGCATCTTAGAGTTCTAATCAAAGTATTATGTATATTAATATTAATATAATTAACAATATCATGACTTCGTATGACAAAATTCTCAATTTACAAAAGCAAATGTATTCAATGTTTTTCAAATCGATACCAAAATGAGACCGCTTATATAAAATTTGACAAACTGATAAGGATTATTATCCTGTCACGTATTAATGATCATACTGTATAGTATCGTTTCCATAATGTCATTTTTGAACGGAAACAGGTATTATTATCTTAGAACATTTGTGGTCATACCTACATATTTTGTTTGGACAGATGACGCTTATTTTTGCAACTTTTAACAATTTCATATATTATCCTTGAGAACTTTATTTACAATCCGAAATTCGCTATACTTCAATTTTCTTTCATTTTTGACCTGGAAACTTACATTTTTTCAAATAAGAAACGTCATGGTGACGATATTCTAACAGCCAGAAATACATTCCTCATATTTGGTTTAAATTGCTGTCAATTTAAATCGTTGTCACGGAAAATGATAGCATACACTATGTCTTTGATGATACAATGTAATGTATGCAAAACACTTTTAGCTGTTCACAGAACTAACTCCACTCCATCCCCTATAAAGACCACAACATCAAAGCATAAAATACAAATGATTCTCTTAAAATAAATCGGCGGAAATATTACTTGTTTTGAAAAAAAATAGGGTTAATTGTGAAGTAACGGCAGAACCTATCCAGATCAACCCCTACATGTTGCAGTGAATTCATTTACGGAAATGGTCTTTTTTTGTGCCGTGTTTAAAATGTCGGTATAGATAACGGCAGTTACAGCTCCATATGAATCGCAATAAAAACATATATGTTATATAGCAAATTTACTGATATTCTGCACAGCGCAAGGACTCTTATTCACCAAATCTGCGAAAAGAATACACCGTTAATAATTTGCTAATTTAGTTTAACATTTATGAATTTCAAGCTTTAAAAAGTAAGGGAGTAAATCAATCCGTTTCTGACATACATTTATGCTAACGTTCATCTATCATTGATTCAGGGTCCATCATATGATTGCAAATTGAAGCTATAAAATAAAACAATTATAATCGTGTCTTAATAGATATCATATAGTAACAATGCATGTATATCTGTACAATTGTGTTGTATTATACGGATACAGTAAGTTGATCCTAAAATTTATGCATGAATATGTAATTCAGTAGTTGCCTTGAATGATCAATTTTCGCGAGCAATACATACCGCATGTACGACAAAAAACACGGACAACGTCAAGCGTAATATTTAGCATAATATATCGATAAAATCATCCAAAGCTATGATTCGAGCACAGTGGTAAGTTTTAGTGAAAGATAACTGATCATTAATTTTATATTACAATAAAAAACAAAGGTCGATAACATTTAAATTTGCAAACGTTTGCAATTATCTGAGAATGTGCGTAAGTTAATTTCAACATAGATTGATACACCCTCTTGGATATCACGTACACATAATATTTCTACATTTATTTGACGGAATTACGATAGTGTAGTGAGTAGATAATATTTATTACAATTAAATCACAAATACCTATCAAATAAGAATGTGTGAACGTATTAATTGCTGAAAAATAAGCAGCAGTACTACTAGCAACATTTACGCTATATCACGTTTGTGTCATTTTGTTTTTGACGAAGGTGCAGAGAATAGACTGCATTTTTCACAAATATACTGCAATTGAGAGTCGGGCAATTGTTCGAAACAATTCACTCGACAATATCACCTCAACAGTTCATAATGAAAACATAGTTGCAAAGTAATCACTTAACTTACCGTTTACTGTAAATAAGATACTATTTATAGTGTATCCAACACAAAAAAATTTGACATGTTTACCACAAAGAACTACACAAAGTACAACAAAAAATCGTTGAAGTTAAACCTCTTTACAAATGAGATATATCCTATATTCTGACTGCAACCAGCGCTGACCAGTGCGCTTTCATTTGGGTAGTACTCGACCGGGTTCTTTCATTGGCTAAAGCACTTACCCTCGTTTCTTCTATTACCACGTGGTATGTTAAAGAGATTAAAACAGGAATGGCTATCAATTTGTGAACATGTCGATATTATAATATCAATAAACATAGATTTTAATCTTTATTGCCCAGTTTATTTCATTTTATACAGTCAATTACGAATTATTACAACTTCAATGTAATTATTATTATTTATTTATTTACACTCAGTCATTCTGCAATAGTTTTTGTAAAATTGCTTTATGTGATGTTTGGTTGTATGAGTATGTCGTGCTTATGGTTGTTATTGCTACGCATACATGTTTCCACTAATGACTTTAAGTGAAAATATTGCTTAAATCGCTACGGTTTGTAACATAGTTGTGTTTTGATTATCTAGCCGAGATTTAGAGGATGATTTTAACCTGCATCTCAATGTATACTCAGCAAAAATAGAAACGTCCCTCCATATTTCAGGAAAGATTTATCGAAAACCAGAAAGGTGCTATTGAATGTTTAGAGATGGAATTTCAATAAGAAATGTGGCACATCCAGTAAATCTCGTTAGTACCGAGTGTGGCCACCATTTGCATGAATGCATGCAATGATCCTACGCCGCATCGACGTAACGTAACGCAATACCAGTGCGTTGGGCAAATTCCTCCATTCCTGTTGTAACGCCCGTGTAAGATCGCGAACATTGTCAATCTGATGGTTAGCTCGTGCTTTGCGGCCCAGCTGATCCCATATGTGCTCAATGGGGTTGAGATCCGGGGAAACCGCGGGCCATGGCATGACGTTGACATTGTTTTGCTGCAAGAATTGAGTGGTGACCCTGGCTACATGAGGGCGGGCATTGTCCTGCATCAATGTTACACCAGGACCATGCTGACGAATAAATGGTAAGGCATATGCATTTAGCACGTCTGCAACATAACGCTGTGCATTAATGTTGCCCTGTACAACAACCAAATCTGTCTTCCGGTTTCCCATGATCCCACCCCAGACCATTACGCTCCCTCCCCCAAACCTGTTGCAAATCTTTCATTTTTACGCCTGTATACCCGTAATCTTCCGTCAGCATGACTAACTGTGAACCGAGATTCATCGGTGAACAAAACTCGGTTCCAGTCAGCCCTTTTTCCAGTTCAGATGACGTCGCGCCCATAACAGCCTGGCAGCACGGTGACGTTGGGTCATTATCTGACCAGTGTACGGGCGGCGTGCCCTGACGTTGGGCGTTACGACGCAACCGGTTGCGAATGGTCTGCCCTGAGACACCGTATTGCCTAGCAGTGACTGTGGCTGCCAATTGACGTTGACGTAAGTGCGTCAACGTAATGAAACGATCGGCTCTAGCCGTCGTTACACGAGGCCTACTATGTCGCTGCCGGTTGTGAACAGCCCCAGTCTGCTGGTACCGGGCTGCAAGATGATCAATCGTCTTCCGACAGCACCCAAACCGACGTGCGACTACCCTGGCGGACATCCCACCCGCAAGCATCCCACATGCCTGATTTCGCTCGTTTTCATTTAATTTTCAGAATAGCCCCTATCGCATGAATGGTACGACATGAACTGAATCAACATATGGATGACATGTATAGCGTGCACGTGCAAAACGTGCAAATGACCGTTCCGGTTACTGGCCGATATGTAAACCGTGCGTATCGGGTAAACTGTACACGATCGTATTCTGAACATCGCCAGGGTTTAAAATACATGTACATTGAACATGTAGAAACTACACAGACAAAGCTTCACCGGCTATAAAAAAGGGACGTTTCTAGTTTTGCTGAGTATAGTTAGGTACCTGTTACTGTGGCTGCCTTGTAACATGTGTTTAAAAACTAGAGAGTAAGGAAAGGAAACTCATTTGGAAAATTTTAGTTAAATCTTCTTATAAACTGAAGAAAAAAGAAATGAATGGCACAAACATTAATGGCTTACTTTGTTGCTTGTACTCTTGGATAAATTTAACGTCTGTTCCGACCGCACACTGTGTTCTGGCCGAACTTGAGCCACAGTTTCTGACAATAATTAAAAGGAGACAATTTTTTTTTTTCTCAAAATCGATAAATGAATGTTACACTTTAAGCTAATACAACCCCGATCGTTTTATTAACCTTATTCTCGTAATATCAGCCAGTCAGTCGTTAGATTTTAGTAAAACTTGAAAGAATAAAGATGCAATAATGTTCACTCGGGAATGTATATATCATTGAAAATTTATACTGTCAGTATTCAAAACGTCTTCAATAAAAGGCCTAATGTCATAGATACCTTCGGCAAACCATTAGTTACCAATAAATGTTTCTTTATCTCTTTGTTTCTTATTTTCCATCGAGTAATCATTAGAACTCGCTAAGCCATCAAACTAATAGAGACATTTGATTGCGTTTGACCACAGCCCGTAAAAGTAAAGTGTCATGGAATTGCATGCCTAAAAAGGGTTAACAATTTCAATGAACGTTGTCTCTGGTATTGTTTTTCATAATATTGAAATTAAAACGATCACAAGAAACATGAAAAACTGAGCTATAGTATTAGGTTCAAAATGTGCATGCTGCTTAAATGAATCAAATGTGCTACCATTGCAATAATACAGAACACATCGGCCACTTTTCAAACTCATCAGCTATCCGACTGACATTTGGCTAATGAATTCAACAATAACACTATTCTAATAAATAGTTAAAGAGCTTAGTACAAATTATATCTATTGGGTGCTCCTCTATAGCAATTGTACAATATGACTGTATAAAACTTTTGACACATATTACGGTTTGTTAAACGGGTGTTCCTTTTTAAGCTTCAACATGAACAAGTTTTATTATTTATATTACTATACTGGTATAGTTTACCTGATTAAACCTGACGGTCATGGCGCATATTTTGCTAACATATCATACAATCAATCATTAACATTGTAACACGTATTGTCTAACATTAAGAAATAATCGGATGTTAATAGAATCAATCTATACTACACAATGAGTTCTTGGTCACAGCAATTTTGAAAGTAGTTTTTTTTATTTTAAAGCACGTAAGACATACTAGAGTATTTATGTATGACATGATATGATATTATATTGATTCAAAGTTAGCGCACGAAACGAGGTCGACCTTGAAAAATATTTTATAATCACAGGGCCCAAACCAGCTCACGATTTGATTGTGTTATCAAATAACTGACTATATGTCAAAGTTATCATACATTTTACAGCGTATTAATGTGTGTTGATTTGCTACATCTGATAAAACCGTCTGTATTCTGCAAAAATCAACACATAATTCGTAAAAGCAATCGAATGCGAAACAGTGGCTTTTCATAAATTAACTTCTAAGTAAATAAATATCTCAAATTTGTAATACTCGACAGTTAATAAAAATTTATCTTTCACTTTAAATTAAAACGCTACATATAAATCAAAGGATATCATTAACTATCGGATGTTTGGTTCAATAAAAGAAACGATTGACTTTAAAATTTACAAGTGTTCAATTTCCTGTCTTCCTTTTATTTTCGAAATGAGACCTTAAATGTACGTACTCTTGCTAAAAGTTAATATAAATTATTCTGCATGAGATGTTTTCATCTAGTAGACTCTTGTTTACACTTTGATGTTTAAGTGCCTTTGCCGGTTCAAAATTAAATGGTTGAAAAACCTAATAATTGTTATCCGATGATATGTTAGATATATCGTGTACACAATTCTCAATCTGTTGTTAGCCACTTGAAATTGTTAGGATCATTGAAATGACATTTTGCCTATAAAAATAAAAACGAAAACAGTTTGATTGCCAAAAAAATAATACTGATGAAGCTATTTATAAGCATTCGTTTTAATAAAGAGTAATATGCATTCACTACTAATTAGATTAAAGCGTTTCAAAAAAGCAATGTATATATTTGATTCTAAATCAAAGTGTTTCTGTTTCAAAAGTACACTATTTCAATCAGTATCTGTCTGTAAATTTATAAGCAAAGGCCTGAATATGTTTTCATGTTGAAAATATACTTATATAGCTTATAGATATATTTAAATCAGAGCATGTATCTCAATCAATATAATTTCGACATTCTGCTTAATTTAGCTACCATGTTATTTTGAAAATATGTCTGTGTGTGGTAGATATACTAAACTTAATTCTGAAGGTAAGTTTAAATTGTCGCAACAAATAAAATAAAGTAATTTATTTTCAATTTACATGCAATCAATATGTTCCAAATTAAAGTGGTGAGGTATTTTACTAAAGCGGTTATCAGCTAATTTTATAATTTACTATCCTGAAACACCAAACATGTGCAAAACAAACAAAAAATATTAGGTTGTTAATCTTATTACATTTGTAGAAGTTGCATATATGCATTTGGCGATGTCACAAAATGCTTCCAAAACTGAGTTTAAGTAAACAGGCAATATGACCTGATTAAAGAACAATAAACTTTGTCGCAATTTTTTTCTCAGACAAAGACTACAAACATACACTATATAGCAATAACTATGTGCAACTACTAGGACGATTCGTGGATTAAGCCCAACTAAAATAGTTCAATGAAGGACAGTTCATAATTCTAAGATTACAAATTGTTGCTAGGATCTAAACGTTGGCTATTATAAAACGTCCATACAGGCGGGGACAACAATAGTCGAGTATTAGGATGAAACTTGTTGATTCAGGATGTGTAATGTAAAGTCACTAAACACACTAGCTGTCATTGTAACGATGTATTTTTCAGGGAAGGTCCACATTACTTCTTTTAGAAAAAAAACTCGTTAACATAATAATCATGTGTGAAAGAGTTGATTTGCTTCATTAATGCTTTTAAAACAAGATACTGTATTTACGATGGGCTAAATGCGGCAAGTAAAATGATATTTCTTCTTCATAGTAAAGAATGTTTTCTATATTATGTTTATTAATGTAACATTATACCACAACAGATCCGTCTTACAAGGGAATAAAACGGTGTCGAAGTTTGTTATACCGATCAGTTATTATCATTTTATTAAAATACGACGGCGTCCATTCAAATTGAAAATTTGAGTATCGACTACAAAGTATACTAACCATTGAAGGATCGATCTAAAATGACTTCTGCATAATATAACAACAACGCTAGTAATTTATTTTTACAAAAAAAACGTCAGAAAACGCCAGTAACGGCTCGTTTCGTCACGCCAATCTTGTATTTTACGTCAACGTTTCTCATGTTTTACCATTTCAAAACAGTTTAGGTGGCACTGAAACAGGGACGGTGACCCTCCTTTTTTATTTGATAGAATTGCTTTAAATTGGTTTAATATTCCATAGCGCTTTTATTTTATTTTTTTTATCTCAGGACGTTTTTTCGCAATTGACGCTTACTGCATCAACTTTGCAGTTATTTTTGCTTTAAAAATTGTCGCCCCTACAGGGCTCGTTCCACACTTTTTCATTTTTTTGGCATTGCTTTTTTGAAAGTTAGATCGTTTCGTTATCTACATAGACAGAGATATATCGAAAATAGCGCGGAAATTGACGAAAATACACCTCCCCGCTAGGTGGCGTTTTCAACTCTGTTTCCATTGAAATATCACTTCATCGTATTTTTTCTACAAAAGTCAATTAGTCAAGGGATTGGCATGCAAAATATCTTTAATCTGCGTTGCCTTTTAAAAAATGACCCGATTTCAGGGGGAAACCCGCGAGATACCCCAAACACATCAGTGTAGAGAAAAAACATTCGTTGGTTCAGATTGGAAATTCATCAGAAAGTAACTTAGCATGTTACATAGCCTGTATCAAGAAGGGAACACTGCATTAATGAGGTAAATTTGGAACTACATCCCTCAGTTACTACATTTGTGATTAATATGTTTCATGAATCACACTCAGCTGTAATAAATGCATCATTAAGTTTATATGTCAGTCCTGCTAGTCAAAATGAAATATGTAATATGTCCATAGTCAATGCTATGTTGCGTATCTTACAAATACCATTGAATAATATTACTCAATAAATTATATTTAGCAAATTCACTTACTATTCCGTGTTTTATTCTGCTATTGAAAACAGTACAAATGACTCGAGACAACAGCTTGTTATAAATTTAAAAATATATATTTTTCAATAATGTTTTCATATTTCCTTCTAATATGTATGACCTGCAAAGCCACATTGTTTTGTATAGATGATGCACGTTATGTCTAACATATTATATCAGTATCCTATTAAGCTTATGAAAACATGTTTTGCTTCTTAATCTAGAAATAAAGGCCGATAGTTAATCAATATCCGTCAGGTGACTGCATGTGGCAATATATTTGGAGAAATTTCATCTGTCCGCCTCAATCGGTCAGAAAATTCACAAGGTGAGTTCTTGTTTCTTTGTTAAAGTCTGTGCATCACTGATTTGAACAGTCTGCTGTATTATGTGCCCACATTAGTAGAAAATTTAAGTCGACAGTAGAAGTAGTATAGGACAAACTGTTCTGAGTATGTCTGTTTACAAACAACTCATACTAGATGCATACTATCTTTTGATGACTTCAGTCAAGTGCAGGAAGAGGTCAAATTATTATCTAAAGGGATCCACCACTACAGAATGCGTTTTAAAAGAAATGAATTTCGCATATGTTCCTATATTCTATGGGCTTAAAACTGTTATTTTGTTTAGGAATCATAAAGAAATATAAATTTGTAATATTGCAGAAAAGAAGATATAATATGTTGCAATATTTGATTTCCCGTTATTACACATTGCTGGCATAATGTTAACTACAAAAAAGGTATATGCTGTATTAAGAAGTAATATGTCTTGAAACTTTTAAACATATATGTAATAACGACTATGTCCCTGTTATCACACAGTTTATAAGACACAATAAGGTCAGTCGGCGAAAAACATATTTAATACGTGGGGGTAAGAGTGAGGTTGGGTGCGCACCATAAACCGGTTTAAGCTCCCCAGTGGTGTTTTTGCCACTGACCGTTCCAAGGCGGTGCCCCACTGTGTTCCTTTAATTGTTCGTTTTGTCCTCGTAAGTTTGCTTTGTATGCTACTGTGTGTTGGTAGTGTATATGTGTGTGTGTACATGATTGTGTGTGTGTGTGTCGTGTGTGTGTGCGTGTGCGTGTGTGTGTATGTGTGTGTGTGTGTGTGTGTGTTGGTGGTGTGCACTTCTGGGTGCTGTGGGGTTCGTTTTGGGGAGGCTGCGTTTTTGGTACGTGGCATTCCCTGTTTGATATTATTTTTGTTTTTTTGTACGATGCCTTTAAATAGTCCAACGATTGATCTGTAAGTAATAAAATTATTCACTGAAACGGATAAAACTTCAAATGAACAGACAGTCCAACAACTAGAACTATTTCACTAGAATATGTAACGGCATAACAAGACGTGGCAAAACAAGCAAAATACGACACAAACAGAAGGCAGAAAAGAAATATTACACTTTTGTTAAAAGTAGGTACACAGTGTAATTCAGCTCGAGTGTAAGTTTTTAGAGTTTTATATGTATATTTTATAGTGACAATACTATTGAAGACACCATATGTTGGCATATGTGTATGCATACGGTCAAATATTAAGCACAAAATATACGGAACACTACACTGTAAATATCTCTAAATTTCAAGATTATCGTTTGTCCCCAATTAATACAGTTTTTGCATAACCAATGAAACGTTCATAGCCTAACAGTCATTTTATCATTCAAACCTACTTACAAATAAGCTAGTGTTTTTGAAGTGCGCTCGTCACGTAAAATACCACGCCTCAGTTTTTATGATGTCTGACTCTGTAACTTTGGCCAAAGTAAATGATTTTGCTTATACATTTAACCGATTTAGAAACGCAAAGATTTCCCCTGTTGAACATTTTTATTTGAATGACGCTACTGTTTTAATTTCATTGTAGCCATTCTATGCAATGAATTATTGAAACTTTTACAATAATTCAATTTTATATTGTGTTTTTGTTGTGTACGAAATTTGAATAAGTGATAAATATTTTGCCACTTTTGTGTTTTTAAACCGGTTCAGTGTACATCGTGCCACAAGTCAATCAATCCTTATTTGTGACGCTGTGACAAACTGTTTTGTAGGTATAAAGATCGATAAATAACACCAGTTTCCACCTCTTGAGATAAAAATCAAATACGATAACAATAAAGGGAAGAAGCAACCTTCACTTTCTTTTCATGGGAGAAACCATATTCATATATTTTTGTTTTCGTCTGTAGCTTAGTAAATATAAAAAAGAGCCGCAATATTAAAAGTAATTTAAAATTGTTATAGACAGCTCGCAAGACATGTTATATTTAGAATTTATCACATGCTTAAAGATTACATTGATTCAAAGTTTAAGCACAAAACTAAATAGTGCATGACATCTTTATTATCACAGGGCATAAGGTTTACACTTTAAATCGGTTCATAGTTGCATTTTGTTTATCAAAGAATGGTTGTTTTGTCCTTAGCATTTAAAACCGACTTGATGTTAAATATGTCTTATATTTTACAAAGCATTAATTATTATTAATTTTCTAAATCAGATGAAATCATCTGTATCATAGAACAGTCAAAATAGTATTTATTGAGTGCGAAATTAACGATGAATTTTCATACAATAAGTTTCAGCTGAATGAATATGTCAAAGTAGTGATACTCGAAAGTTCATAACTTCCTCTTTCACTTGAAATTAAAACGTTATATAGATACGTTAGGGTATCATTACATTTCAGATGTTTGGTTCAATCTGACAAATAAATGAATACCTTTCAAATCTACAAGTGTTCAATATCCAGTCTTCCTTTTATTTTCGAAATGAAATCGAAACATTTACGGATTCTGACTTAAAAGTTAATACACTAAACAAAACTTCTAACGCACCACCTGCCGATTTCCTTCTTAATTTAACTATCAGCCTTTCCAATATCTACCAGCTTATTTTTAGCTATTGGTGCACGAAAGCTATCATATCTTGCATTTATAAAGACACTAGTTAGATACTTCAGTCACACGAATTTCATCAAGATCGAGTGGCACAAATCATGTGGCAGAGAATTTTACTTTAACGTTTAAACCTCCGTAGATTTAACATGTGTTTTTGCCTTGATGCTCTTCCTTGGGAAAACCACTCTTAAAATTTTCTTCCTCGTGAAATTTGTACCACTCAATCATTTTGAAATTTCATATAACAGAAGTATCTACCCAATGTCTTCATAATTGCAAGATATGATGCCGTTCGTGCAGCGATAGCTAAAAATAAGTGGACATAAATGGGGACTCTCGGTAATTAAAAAAAAAGAATGAAAAAGGCATGTGGCGCGTTAGAAGTTTTGTTTAGTGTATAAATTATTCCGCATGAGATATTTTCTTTTAGTATACTCCTTGATGTTCACGTGCCTTTGTCTGTACGGAAGTAAATTGTTCAATAGCTTTTACAGTTAATCGCTAATATTTCAGATATAGCGTAGGCATAATTTACGTTTAGCTCTGTTGCATTAAAAGTGTTTAAATGTGAAAATAACAAAAATAAAAAAACAGTATATTATTGTGCTACATTACTTACCTAACACTTATTCAATTTCTCCAATATCTTCGTGTGTGTTTTGTCATTTCAGTTGAGTATCAAATAGAACAAAACGTTTACGAACAAAAAGTTTGCCATGGATGTAATGAATTTTATATAGGTCAAACAGGAGACAAACTAAGAAACAGAAGAACAGTTCACGCACAACAGATAAGAGACCCGTCAACGAGACAATTATCTTTAAGTGAACATGTAGATACATGCGCCAAAAGAGACCCAAAATTTTATACTTATCCATTTTTTAAATTTCATATCAATAACGTTTCAGCTAGGTTATCTAGAGAACAATATTTTATAAACATTTTTGAACCAAAATTGAATAGCGTTTATTGAATCATATTTTTAGACTAAAACATATAACTGACGTCATCAATATTGACGTACGTTGTGTTCGTTTCTAAGCAATTACACATATTTTGACGCCATATTTACCCTGATGAACAGGAAAGCGAAACGGGTTGGCAAATAATAATTTAATTATCTCATGGACTGTGTTTTTATCTTTTAATATATTTAACTTTTTTCCGGCACATGTTTTTAAATTTGTCACGTATATATATATATGGGGTTTTCAATTTAGAATAAAACAATTATTCATTTGAACTAAAGGCATGGAAGTAACATATGTCGGTAAAAGCTTTTATCATTCATCGCGTTTTTTTTTCAATACTTGCATGCGAAAACATATTTACATACCATGACTGATAAATTGTCTTTGATGCGTTTTGAATAAAAACGGTAGAAATGGCGACTGCCTTAAGATAAAACGTTGCACTCGGGCTATTGCGAGAAAGGACGTAAGCATTTTCATAAATTTGCCTCTAATTTCCTTTATAACGCAACAAGTTTTAAAACAGACTTCACTTTATATACCAAATGAAAAGACATTAACCTTATCCGATATATCATAATTTATGCAACCACTCATTATCCTTTCTAGTAAAATTGAAATTTGACAGGTTTTACATTTTATGTTCTCTTGTATTATATAAAAAGTAGAAGACTAAATGACGCCGTTATTTTTTAATATATGTATATTTTGCACTCAGTGTCATTTGTTTGATCAAACACACGGACGGTTCCGGTGTAAACGGGATTGAAATAATGTAATTGCAAGTTGTGTCGTATTTGTTTACGGTGAATTAAATATCAGTCAATTTCAAGGATAAGGTAAACACTGAATACAAATCTACGTTTATGTCTGTCTAATTGTTACACAACGTCTAGATAAATAATGTTGACCGTAGCGGATATCAGGTTATGATGTTATCAGTTAATTATGCCTTAACTCCCTTAATTTGGCCATGAATAGATAGACGCCAATTTTCCGCCACACTTATTTGCAAATGTCCCCTTGTTCGATGATGTATCTGCGACACTACTGAATCAATGTTCTCTGTAAACAAACAAAAATAAGATAATGTAGATATAATCTTTAAGGCGACGTCTCCTCAATGAAATACTTCTGTAACAATCGCGTTTTATGTCAGTATTTATTTTAAAGGAAACAGTAACGAAATACTTTGTAATTGTCAAAACATGTTAGTCCCGATGAAACGGCCATTTTAACTGTCTTGATATATTTTATCACAACAAGGTAATGAGAAGATAACGGTTACAATGTCAACCTTGTGTCACTCCCTGTCAATATCGTTTGAGACAATTTCGACACCCTTTAGATATAGTTCAGTTGTGATGGTATTTTTGATTGTGTTACTATAATGAAATAGCTGCATAATAAATACCAGATATATTTGTGTTGACAAGTAAATTTGGGATGCCTGTCAATGAATTATTTGATTACTTTTTACATTATTCTTTTTTGATTTTCAGTTCATATTATAATTAAGTATATCATGTATAAATACTCGTATGAAGTAAAGGTATTTGATAAACACAATTAAATCAAGCACATATAATTAATTGCATAAAATAGAGTAATACATGTTACATATTGGATGTTCGAATATCAACAAAGGATTAAACTGTTAAATGTAAATCAACGTTCTAATAAATTGATTGAATAATAACAAATAATAAACAGTATGGCAGGCATTGCCAGGATGTAGTTTCTAAAGTACAGATGTGAAGCTATTGAAACAGTTAAGAGTTTTTGTTATGTTGGAGTAACTTTGACACAGCTGCTATTCTATATTAGTATGGCAAGGTAACAAGCATTGAAGGCTAAAAGAGTACTAATCTCAGTACTGGGACTATTATACGATTATGGACAGATACCAAGAAATGTATTTTTTTAATATATTTGATACAAAAAGTCCTATTCTACTATACGGATCAGAAATTTGGGGTATACAAAGGCAAAATTCGACAGAAATTGTACATTCTTATGCCTGTAAAAGACATATGTGTGTAAGTCAAAAAACTATTAATGCTGCGGTGTTAGGTGACTGTTGGAGGTACCCAATGTTTATAAACGCAGCCAAGAGAAGTATGAATTATTGGTGTAAAATATTGAACATGAGAGATGACAGATATGTTAAGAAAAGTTATTTGATGATGAAATATCTAGATGATTTAGGACAAAGCAAGTAGGTTACGAGTATACGAAATATGTTATGTAAAAATGGTTTCGGGTATCTTTGGTTTGATCAATATGTTAAACAGGAAAAGACATTTGTATTCAAATTTGTACAACGTCTAAAAGATCAATATATTCAAGAGAAGGTCGGGACAATAAGAGATAGCTCTAAACTAAGTTCTTATATTTATTATAACCTCGAATTCAAACACGAAGCATATTTAAATTATGTAAAAGTACGTAAATTTAGGTATGCTCTAGCAACACTAAGGTCTTCATCCCATACTCTTGAAAAAGAGAGAGGAAGGTATAATAACACCAAAGAAAAAAATAGAATTTGTAAACTATGTAACTATGCAATAGAGACAGAATACCATTTTGTTTTAGTCTGTCCAGCTCTTTCGTATTTTAGAGAAAAATATATTCCTCGAAAATATTTTGAAAATACTAACGTACATAAGATAAGAATTCTCATGAGCTGTAATTCTGAGAAGGTCATTATAGGTCTAGCACTGTATACGTACTATGCATTTCAAAAACGTAAAGCAATGCTATATATACAACAGAATATATAATAGATGTACGAACTGTAATATTGACATGTGCACCATATTGATATAATATTATAAGTAAGATCTGTGTACTTTAGCCAGTATTAGTTACATATTGTTGGTATTTAACCAGTATAATTATTTACACATTGTTGTCAATAACAGTTTCCAGTCTAAGAAATTGATACAAAATTGTAACATATATTTTGTAATGGGCCGGTGGCAAATATCAAATGAACCATTTGTCATTGGCATTGCCAAATGGTGAATGTTCTGTGATAGTTTAGAGCTGTCGAAATTATTTGACATCATTCTATAACATTAACATTTCATTTCACAAGAATAATTATTTGAAATTCAATGCCTCTTGTTCCAATCGATTATTTCGTGCATAGCGCTTTATGTGAATTTGTTGTGACATATATTATTTACCTAATATTTTTGTCATTTAAAATACATAATACATTTTCAAGCCTTCATCGAGTATAGTAAAACAGTTCAGTGCACGATTATAACTGTACTTGAATTAAAACCTGCCTTATTTCAACCTTTCCTTAAGTCCTATATAAACATGTGATAGTTTTAACTTCTAAACTTTCTGTTGCATAAGCTTAATCGGATAGATAGATTTAATTCAGCATAATATATAAAACATGGTAAAACAAATTCACATACATGATAAAATAATAAACTTGTATGAGAAATGAAACCATGTCAATAACATCATACCAAGGATTACACAGAATAGAGAACTAAATATGTTTTTTCCATTGTGGTCCTTAGGTTTTGATGGTATTCACATTGAGAGGCATGAAATGAAATATCACAGTCCTACATCAAGAAAAACAATGAGTATATAAACCATTGAAACGATACGACTGT
This sequence comes from Saxidomus purpurata, assembly GCA_022818135.1. Taxonomy (NCBI): domain Eukaryota; kingdom Metazoa; phylum Mollusca; class Bivalvia; order Venerida; family Veneridae; genus Saxidomus; species Saxidomus purpurata. Next base: position 80,467 of record JAFMSR010000098.1, read on the forward strand.
ATTAAAACAATAATTACGTGATAAGCATATGATTTTTTAATGAAAATTTAAAATTACTTAACTTTGAAATGGTCTTTACAGAAGAGGGAAAAGGGTTCTACAGCACGCAGTCATTATATGCAAAAGACTCAGCACCTAAACCATTGACTTTGGGTTAAATATAACACCCACTTTCACTTGACCTAGTCCTATAAGAATGAATAGAGTATAGTGGAATAAAGTTTTCACTCATATATTCTGGACCATTTTTAATTTATTTTAAAAAAACATTACAGAGGGTAATATGTTCCACTCTATTTTTGACAGGTTACCAATTTAAAACCTTACAATGTTCTTTATCAAAATGAGACCTATGACCAAGATTCAGAACAAACCTTATTAATTTATCATGGGTGACTTGAAGTTTATCCTTCCATTACGTAGTAAGACCATGATACCAGAAACAACAAAAGTAATCAAAATGACACTGGGTGAGTTTTACCACCGCCTGCATATCATTTACATACTGTAAAAATAATAGCGATCCCAATATAGAGTAACTTTACCACGAGTAACTTTAAAGTAACTTTACCACGAGAGTTTTTAAAGTAACTTTACCACGAGAGGGAAAACAACCAGACACATCAACAAGCTGTTGTCTATCTGAAAGATATGACCTAAACCATTGTACAACATCACTACTAATTTCATAAAAAGAACTGAATGGTCTAAACTTCAGAACCTTTAAAAATGATAGAGAAATCGGATGTACAGTCGATTTAATGCAGACGTTTAGTTAAAGGCGTCTCTGGTTACGGATGACAATCTGTATTAGTAAGTACCACCCCATTTCTAAATCGTTTTTATTAGCATTAAAATACTTTTGTATCAAAACCACACAATTGGGACAGGAAAGTATCAGTTAGTTTTATATTTCTTTCGTGTTTTAAAACTAACAGTGGAGGATATTTGTAGGTAAGTGAATTTGTGACATTATAAATAATCCTGTTTTAAAGAGTATATATTTTATGTTGATTTTAACTTGTATGTGCTTTAAACGGCCGAACTATTAGCAAAACATGTTTTAACTTAATTTGTTGTCTTAAAATAGATTTAAACTATTTTTGTTGAAAATGTAGCTACCATTTACAAGTATGTAATGACATAATAACCTGTTGATAAAGTGATAAATATAATAAAATGATGACTCAAATTTTACGATAGCAATCGATTAGAACGTGTTATTGTATTTACAAAGAGAGGCACTCTAAATTTCCGTTAATGCTAATTACTTCAACATCAGTCAAATAATGCCGACTGCGTCGTTTACAACTCAAATTATAGCTAATATTCATGAGCTTTGTTGTCAGATGTGAAATAATTCATAGCAATAGTTGATACTTCTTTTCTAAATGATTAAAACCTGTACATGTATTCCCTTTTAATAATAAAGATTTTGAATGGGAATGTGTATATATCAAACACTGGGCAATGGTCGACTTGTTACACTGTGGTTATTTATTTTATTATGGTACTTTAATTTGAAGAGTGACGCGGTGTCTTTATATGTATGACTGACACATATAATAAACTGACCATTACCATTGTGGCGTAAATGGACAAGGTAGTAGGGTAGTAATTGAATTTTCCACTTTTGTGAAAGGCGATGGTTTTAGTGTTTGAACTGATTTAATCGCACGTTGAAAATTGGGGATAAATACTTCATACCAAAAGACAAAATCATTCATGTGACACTTTCTTCTTTTCTGGTGACGGCCTTTTGTCTGTCTGACTCACAAAACGTCTCTTGTCTGGACATAGTGGCCCTTCCTATGACAGTTGAAACATTCAACCTCACGGATTTTATCGTCTATAGGCTTCTTTCTTGCAGTAAGAGTTGTATTTGTGTTTCCTCTAGTCGTTCTAATCCTTCAATAATCTGTGAAGGGATGTCATTTCTGTTCTGTGCTGAAGCTGTAGCATTTTGCATCTTTGAATTCTGTCTTTCACGATTAATATCTGTTTCTTCCTTTTTGTGCATCTTATAGTTAAATCTTCTTATAGCAGAGTAGTTCTCCGACCGACTACTACTCGAGTAAATGTCATTATTTTCAAGAACAGTGCGTCTTGTGTTTTTCTCGATCTTCTGTCGTAATCACCTGTGTTCCGCATTTGGATTAATTTTACTACTTGAAACACTGCCTCATCGATACTATCAGGTACCTTGTGATATTCGACCTCAAATCTAATGTCTTCATCTAGCAATCCGTATAAAAATTTTCTCATCAGGTCTTCATCCCTTACGCGCCTGTCCCGATATCCGTGCGCCTTATTGGACAGTATCTTCAGCTTTGCTGCATATACTTCTGCCGTCTCACCATGCCTTTGTGATCGCCTGCTTAATTTTGCCGCAAATGAACGCACTGTTTCAATACCGAGATAATTGCTGTTCAGCTCCTTTATGATCTCTATGTAGTTTGCTAAAATCACGCGTGGAAGCTGACATAAAACAAACTGCGCGGCTTGCCCTTCGATTTTTTGCAAAAGTTGGTCTAGCTTCCCCCCCATGTGATCACCTGTACCTATCGGCAATGGCTTCAAACCTAGTAAAACATCTATTTTAAAAGGTGTTCTACTTTTGTTAGATCTATCGAATATTGGGATAGCATCGAGCCTTTGGGCTGGCACATAGTCTGAAGGTAAATATTCATTCTCTTGTTCAAGGTTTGTTAAACTTGAAGTTTGGGATGGGTTCCCCTTGGTCAAAATACAACTGATTTTGATTGCTACCAGCGGCCATACCCGGCTTTATGCACTGTTTCACTCCCCCCGTTATAAATCTGACTATAAAGCATGTAATACTACTTGCTTTTATAACGCAAAAAGTTTTAAAACTGACTTAATATCTTAAACGCAAATTCAAGAAAACTCTCCAATAATTCATAACATGTACCACCACTAATTATCACTCTCAGTTAAATTTAAAATTGGCTGGTTTTACATTTTATGTTCTCTTGTTTTACGAAGAAAGTAGAATACTAAATGATGGCGTTTGTTTGAATGTAATCATAACTTGTGCTCATTGTCATTTGTTTGTCAAAACACGAGGACGATGCTTCTCTAAGCTGTAATGTACTAACTGTCTGCTCTTTACATAATCGATATTATTGCATGGTTAAGATTTAATTTAAATGATAATAAAAGTTGAATATTGCATATAAAGGTAATTATTCCGACTTATTGAATTTCAAAGAAAATATTATAGGACTAAATTTATAAACTTTCTATTAACAGATACATGATCTACTACAAAACATATATCAAACAAATAATATATTATAAGATGCAGATCGTAATTGTTTATAGTAAATTAGATTTTGGTACAACATGAGACTGTCGCCGTAGATTTTTCAAACCGGAGATCAGGCATCAGGATACTTTATCATCTCCTTTCATGTTCACAAAGAAAAATATGTGAAAAATTGCGTTATCTATGAATACTCCGGCTCAAAATATATACAGAAGGTATCACCACTGGCTTACTGTTGTGAAAATCAAAAACCGATGACCATAGTACGAAATATGTACAAAACTGGTGAGTATCGAGATTTTCTGGAGGTTCGCACCATATTCCTTTGTTCATATGTCTGAATGAAAAATGCTGTAGTATTTAATCTGTTTCAAGTGTTTCCTTCCCACTGAGTACTAACTGTATGTTCGATAGTAAAATTACAACATGAAATATCCATGTTCAATCGATTCACAAACAGCGATACAATATAACTAAACAAACTTAGTCTGCCATCTATTTTGGTATTAAGAAATTTCTGAACTGTATTTAAATGTTTGTTCACTGCCTTTTTCATACAGGTATATCAAGTATTAAAAATAGACTCTGCTAATACAAGTTATTACAATAAATACATTTATTTCATCCACGTTTTTTTCTAGTTTCTTTTTTGCACATTTAGTGGCAATGAAAGATTATTTCCACCTTCAATGTGAAATTTCCATTCTGTTGTATTATGGACATTTCGAATATCCATGTTAATTTTGGCACCTTTACCATAATTTAATTAATTGAATCTTGAATAAATAAATCTCAACAAAACCTCAGCTGAACCCAGAAAAGTATGCCTCACTGGTAATTCGATATACCTATTACAAACTATCCAACTATGCTATCTGTAAGGTGACAAGCAAGGTTATTATAACTTCACCCCAATAAGTGAGCATGCTGTTAAGGTATTCTAGAGAAAATAAAAATCTTAAGACAATTTTGTAAAACTGAGTCGCAGTCACTGAAGCGTGATATAGAACAAATTATAAGCCCGTATGATGGTACAGTAACAGGTCATTAAAACAATGTACCATATCCTAGAAAACTCATAATATTTTGCCTTATATACCGACAGCTACATGCACTTTGACTAGTTCCCACGATCAAACCCCTAAACTTATGGGGGAATATGATCTGATCCAAATGGTAAAAACAACATTAGCTAGCCAAGTTCCATTTCGTTTCTATAAAATCTTATAAATGTAACATTTAAAATTTGGAATAGAAATGCTATATACATGTTTTAAACAACAATATAAATAAACACGTCAAAGAAGTGACTTATATTAAAACACGACATAAAAATACAAGCTAAGCTTTTTGCGAATTCTCATTTCACTATTTATATTGAATTGTTAATTCTTTCAATAATAGTATGGCTAACAGAAGTTCAGAGGTTCCATAAAATGATTTGCTCATTAATGATACAGTTTTTTTTATACTACTTAAGATAACGTCAAATACATTCCTTCCAATCACCACAAAGGTTTACCCTGTGTTTCTTTTTCCCCTTTAGTGCAGATATGTGGCATCAGAAAAATGTTATTTCTGCTCGCTCCCCCCCCCCCCAAAAAAAAGAAATAATAAGTTGTTTCAATGGTAGACATAGGTCTCTTTACCACTAAGCATTTTTTTGACAGTTCAGTGTATAGACTTTATCTTAAATTAATTAACCTTGTAGTTTTAACACTTTATAAATTGATATGTAATTGTGGTCTTTCCATTGTAATTACTTGACTATCCCTGCACCAGAAATACATAAGCAAATATAACACTTTGATTTTAACTCGATGTGACCACATTTCAAAAGAACTGAATTATAAACTTGCTAGAACACTGTTTTTGTTTTTAAGTTTATGAATTAAGAAAAAAACATTTGAAATACTATGTAAGATGTAAGAAATCGTGTGTACTTTGTCGATACATACTTCTTTTGTGCATGCATGTACTTGTATGTTGCATGTAAAATTTAATTGGAAAAACGGGATTTGGGACAAAGAAATAAGGATAGTTTAACTTCGGTTACTGAAAATCGAGATTTTCGCCAACTTATAAACGTTCTAGAAACTACAATTTATGGAATTTTGTTTCCACAATTCGTGCAAACGGTAGTATCAACATTTCTACTGGTAACTACATTGTCATACTCACATTTCTTGTTTATTTGGTAGAACCCCACCACCTCGGAAGCGTGCTCCTCACAGTTTCTTTGCACCTCATTTTGTCGTGGTGGGGAGAGTTAACCACCCGTGTGTCTTATGTATGGTCAGACAGAAAAACAAAAAGAAATAACTACCTTGTACTTTCTTTGCAATTTATCAGGGAGATTAGGATTGGATTAAAATCTTAATTTGTATAAGCAGATACTAAATTACCGAAACGAAATGTAGTCTATTCAAGACTCATTATGTTCCAATGTTTCACAATAGTTTACTTTATTATCAGATTAATTTGAAAGAAAGAAACCATGAATGACCTCGCAGACAGACAACATTTATGCTAAAATCTAAATTTAAGTCCAAAATATATCTTGGAAGAAATTATATTGGTTTTAATTACTTATTTAATAATATGAAAATAATATCAAACAAGAGATTGTTATTCATAAAAAAACCATATGTTTTCACCTTGACCTTCCAGCTTGTTGACCCACATTATTATATAAAGAATAAAACAAAGGGGTTTCCAAAACAACTTTCTCTTCTATTTATATCTATGTGCATCATATGATAACACGTAAGAAATTGGTGAAGCGGAGAATCCTAACAAAATGCACAACTGCACTTTGTACTTTAAACCAAATAACAGTAAAACAAATTTGTGCGTGCTGCACAGAGTGAAAAACTTAACAAATATATAAAGTTTAAACTTCTGATTCAACCGTTCTTGATATTTATAATGATGAGGTCAGTTTTTGTACTTGTTTCCGTTTTAATGCTCTAATTGCACTGTTTATTCCATCAAAAGATATTTTGGGGCAGTGAGGTTCTGTACGAAAGCACTCCCTAACTGTCTCCTGAATAATAGTTCTTCTCCTTGGAGACAAGCCCGGCCTCTGTAGAGTCTCTACATCAAACACACCACTTTTGCCTTACAACTTACAACAAAGTTTGGTGTTTGAGTTGGTATCTGAATCCTAGTAAAATTACCACATATTTCTTGTGTATTAGCTGTCTGAGGTCTTATAGTTACAGTTTCTGGAGATGGTTTATTTTCGAAATATGCTTGTCTGGTTTCTGTACTATTTATAAAGTTGGTAATTGGCACATGGTTTGCTGTTCCCACTGTGCAGTTTGGCATCTCTCTACAGTCTACTGTTACTGTGTTAGAAGTTAGCTCATCTGTTACAAGCAGCCTCCGTGCATTACATCTGGCCATGTTTCTATCTGTTTGATCTGGCGTGTTCATTCGAAGATCCGCACGCTCCATTATATGTCTCGGCTAAGGATGGTGTTCCAATGTCATCTCTCCTAAGGTCAACTGGTGCTATTGTTTGGGATTGCGGATTTTGACCTGTAGGTTGTATCAAATCATTTTTACTAAGGTACATCGGCTCTTCAGCAAAGGATTCCGGTGGAGGCAGCATCGGATAATTCCACTCAAAATCAGCTTCTACTAAATAAAATAATTATCATCTAGCATGGTGGCCTAGCAATTACGTTTTCCATTACTACATTTTGTGTTTGACCCCTTTTGCCAACCAATCGAATCGCTCACTTTTTCAAATAAACGTCTTTCTTTTTCATTAAAACTAACTACTGAAATTACTTAATTTAATTAAGAGTCCGCTCTTAATAGAAAGCGCTTTAGTTCCGCCCACAATTCATGCTGGTGGCTATGCAAACACTAAGTAAGTAAAAGTTTATTAAAGCAAATTTTAACAGTTAGGATACCCAGGTCGCTCGCTACCGCTCGCTTCTGTAGGGTTTCTCAATTGTTAAGATTTGACTTAATAAACTCTAACTTACACTTATTTCTATTTTTCAATGAATTTAAAAAATAACTTTTTCAAGAACTGTAAATTTAGGTGCTTTACTTGCCATGGTCAACGAACATGTAAATGCACATGCTTATACGAGAAAATCACAATAAAGGATGTACCTGTTCTGTTATTGGCGAGTTACGTAAACCTGATGCAAAGAAATTCAATGTTGTTTCGTTCCTATTTCTGGTTGTTGTATTACAATTTTACTGAGACCACGATGACGGACCTAAATTTATAACTTATTTTGACCAGCATAAATTGTATTCGTGCATTTCATGTCTGCACGGAGGTTATGATTATCTCGTGAATTTATAGACAGGCGGGAAGATTTATCATTCCAGAAACGACTGACTCTTGGAAAATTGTACACATAGTATTTGGCTTGACATGCGATATGTTGTAAAGTTTCTACTTTAGCTGGATCAAGGTGAATGAATTTATTTTTGAAAGGTTTTTAAATGTTTAAGTAGATATGTTATGTTCAGGAAAAGATTTGTTGTAAGCTATTTGTTTCATATTATGATGTCGTTTTCAAGATGTCGTAAATTTCAAAATAGCTGAATGTGTTGTTAGTTCATCGAGGAATCGGGGCAGTTTGTTTTTGTTTTAAATCTTTCTCAAATGCCATTGTGTGATTACTGTGTTTCTGTAAGCATTGATTATCTTGTCTAATGTAATGCTTGCACAATACGTTTTATGTGCCATGGTATTTACAATATGTTATATACTTTAGCTTTCTCCCTCGGAAGATACTGTTGTGTACTTAGGCTTTACATGTGACAAGGGACACAACTACTATATAGTATACTTGTTATACTACACACAAGAGTTATTATCCATTCCATATATAACATGCATGTTCTGATCACTTGAGTTAGTTAGTATATTGCAGTTACGCTGTTATCATGTATTAAACATATAAAGCTTACAAGTGTTGTTAATATACGGCCATCATGATATAATAGATACAATGACCGGAGTGGTTGAGATGTGTATTGCCTCCAGCTGATGACTTTCCTGGAGAAGACCGACCTGTTACGTCGATAAACTACTAGATTCGCCCGGACGTATCGATTCCAGAGCACAGACTTGCCCGCGTGGTGCCCCACTTACACAGGAAGCACCTTTGGTGCAGTTGACATTAAGGTCTACTTCTATCCAACCCCGGTGTACCGGAGCTTTTACAGAGATGCAATTCAAAATGGCGAGGACAGTCATTTTGTTATTGTAAAACGTATTTTTCATCGTTGATAAGTGTATACGTGTTTAATTCATTAAGACGTTTCCATCCTTATCATCCTATTTACTGTTTATTTTTTTGTATTCATCTTTGTAAATATTCATCACTGTAATTATAGATGTAAATTTTGTACAGTGTTGAGTGTTAGATTACTCTAGTGTGTTTAGCCCCGACCATCAATCGTTGTAACAAACCTTATTGGGGAATATGATCTGGTCCAAATGGTGCAAACAGCAATAGCTAGCCAAGCTGTCACAGAAGCCTAACAAACCTTATTGGGGAATACAATCTTGTCCAAATGGTGCAAACAACAATAGCTAGCCAAGCTATCACAGAAGCCATCTGAATAGCAATCAAACCTTTACTTTCTTGTGCGATAGAAGACACTATGAATAAATATAAATACTAATAGAGGATACGAAGATAATGAAAGCTGATATGAAAGCCACAATTGAAAGCCAAAAAGAAACTATTGAATCTTTGAAGTCAGAAACTAAATATCTTAGAACTGAAATTAAGTCTATGACAGATAATGTATCTTTTCTGTCGGACCATTCAGACGAAATCGAACACTACGGGAGAAGAAATTCTGTAAGGTTTCACTACGTTCTAGTATTTGTTGAAGAAGGGAAGCCTTTACTCACAAATAATATTGTAATACAAATCTGCAATAAACATATCAATTTTACCCCACCAGTCAGTGTCAGTGAAATTGAAAGGTCACACTTAATTGGTAAAATCAAAATTGCAAAATGCCAGATTATATGTAAATTTAAATCTTGGCAAACCAAACAATTAGTATTCATGTACAAAAATAATCTCAAGAAATACAAAACTGGTGAGTACAATGTTTTCACGACAGAAGATTTAACCCTTCAAAGGCAAGTTATCATACCAGAACTATATAAACTTCGAAAAGATGACAACATCAAGTCATATTAGACGTCAGATGGCCAAATATTCTACATTAAAACCGAAAAAGGCTCCAGAAGAATAGTGAGATCCTTCGAGAAAGTACAATACTTTCTGCCTGGCTTGTTAACATGTCTGGTTTCAGTACCCGAAGGAGCTATAATAGCTCAAACGAGCTAAAATAGCTTATTGGAGCTATAAATCCTACAGTACAAACGTACAAAATAGACCACTTTACATACTTAGACGAATTATCGAACGCGGACGGAGAGTGTGTCACTTTCCTTTCACTTGCACTCTGCAATGTGAATGGTTTCATCAATATCTATCCTCCGCATTTTTTAGAAATTTTGGGGTAAAACTTGTTGATTATGAAAATTACCTCCAATATTTTCTTGTTCTGTTATAAATCGATAGTTGTCAGCCTAGATTTTTGCAGCGATGTTTTCCAATGTCATTCGGAGTTATTCGCCGTGCTTGGTTGCATACAGAAGTAATCAATTTAAACGAATTCTATTGTTTTATAATTATGGTAAAGGTGTGAACAAATGTTTATACATACACATTTATTTTGTAACTGAATTAAAATAACAAAAAGTAACGAGTAAGCTCGTACATGTATATACTTATAAAATTCGTTTATTTTCGTCACGTGACTTTTTTTGCACGAGATTCCTGACCTTCAGCTGTACCAAAACAAGCTTATTATAGTTTCCAAATAGTTCAACAGTGTTTAAGTAACGTATTTTCTTCCGGAGAATGGTGAGTTATTCATTTTCTGATATTTATTCCATCTTAAAAACAAAGACATTTACTGTTCACATAGATTCTAGTCCAAATTTAACAATTATTCATCATCATCTATATCTTCGTCCTCTGAAAAATAAAACATGTTATTTAAAAATATCGTATAAGGTCATAATTCAGGTAGCTATTACAATATAATTATATTTGAAATTTTGTTACAAATAAATTATGTTACACTTTTTCATTATTTCATTATATATTAGAAAACGAAAGGCAACAACCCAAGGAAGAATGCCAAAGGACAGGAGTGTAGGGCGAAAAAAACACCATAAAGGGCCTGTGAAAGTGATGTACTTACAGAACCCCGCAAGAAGGGCACAGACGTTTTATAAGAGGAGGCCAACAATTTTTAAAAAAGGAAAAAAAGTAAAGCAGAAATGTGATACCCTTCGTCAGTTTCTACAGCTGTAGCATTTTCCAGTGCGACAACAACTTCTTTATAAAATACTAGCATTTGCTTCTTCGTTTTTCCTGCAATGTACATACTTGCATGAAACTTACGTTACTTTAAGGAAGCATTCTGGTTTGAAATACCGAGCTGTTAAATAGGAACATATATATATATTCAAGAAGATGTAAGAAGTAAGGCTCACTGATTATACTGCACTAAATTTAGTTACAATATTTCATTTATAATAAATTTACGCACACCAAAACTAAAATATAAGATGAAGACAAACATATCTACATTTGGCAGGCAGAGGAACACATGTACATGATTTGGTGAAATGTTGTTTTAACTTGTGCATAACACTATGTTTCGGTACATAACTATGATAAATATATTGTACATAATTGGTTATCTATTTCAACGCTTCAAGAGCTGTCTACATTGAAAAAAACCGACTTTAGTGTGGAGTGGAAAACTGAAACGGGGGCATGTGGGAATTGGAAAAGTGATGGATGTTCTATAGGTATGTAACAACAACAACAACAACAACAACAACAACAATAACGATAATAATAATAATAATAATAATAGATCTAATAATAATAATAATGATGATAGTAATAATAATAATAATAATGATGATAATAATAATAATAATAATAATAATAATAGTATTATTATACTTACTACTTAATAATGATAAAATAATAAGTATTATTGTTATAGTTTAGTTTAATATACTGATTTATTTCAGCTCGGTTGTGAACAAAGCTTGCAGCTTATTGAGTCACTATCGAGTCCACTTCCTGAAAAAAGACTACTGGTGTTGCATGAACACGTACTATCATGACGCCAGTAGGGTTCGAACCCGCAACTATGAGTAAAATTTTTATTATTTATATCCAAAATTAAATAGCAATAATAACAGTAATAACGTGTTTCAATTAATGTTAATTTAATCCATTTCAATCCTTTAAAGTTGTGTATTTATGATAATTATCATTATATGAAACACGTCACCAACTGTTAATCACACTAATGGTACGAAGGAGGTGCCTGTGGTGGAACCCCAATGTAGTACGTCTAAAGTGATATACCCTGAACCGCCAAAAGTGACATATGAAGACATAGAAACTTCAGAGAAAACAAAATGTGATGTTTGTCAGAAGAAGTCCGCGAGTACTAAAAATAAAGACTTATGGCTAAACTGTGAATACAGGAAGAAATGCAATTACTGGGTTCATACACTGTGTGTGGGAATAGTGGCTAAAGGTGCCAGTGATTTGGAGGACATAACATTCTTTTGCCCTAAGCATATTAAGTCATATATACATTGAAATTAATATGGAATATGAACTGCGATAGATACGATCATGTCACCTCATATTTTTTGCCACTGCCCATCTAAAAAAAAGGCCTCATCGGTGTCGCCATGGTTGTGCATGTCCGTTATAGCCTCTTCTATTATGCCACTGATCTGCTGTTTCGTCTTTTTCTCAATGGCATGAAATTTGGAACGGTACAGTGGAGTGGAAAATACGGGATTCAAAGAAATGCCCTTTCCTGGCAATAATCCCTGTTCTGTTCCATGCAGGTATGCATTAAGATTGGTTGTACAGGTTTTTTCAAATGCAATCAACTCCACGTCTAGCTTTTCTCCAGAAACAGATGTGTGCTCACTAAATAGTAAATGTATTTCAGTACTATCCACCCGTAACTTTATGTTTTATTAATAGGTGTTTTATTACAGTTCACACTGGCGATGGTTAATTTCGGTTTCGTATTGAGATTTATCAGGATATACTTAAAAAGAAATGTAGTAACCTGTGTTTAATGCATGCTACTACAGTTTATAAAAGAAGCAAAAGGTAATACAATGTACAAAGTAATATTAATACCACTTAAACATACGATTTATGAGGAGAAGTTGCTGTACAAATATCATACTTAGCATGTTGATTGACATTGCTAAAGTAACTGCTTCTCAGTTTGACTCTCCATTCAAATATCTCCGTCGTTAAATCTCGTTGATAAACTGATGGCATTTCCTCTGTTATACACATCTCTTTAAACGTATTTCCTCTAATCTGAATTGTTATATAAATGTTATTTAAATGTAATTTATTAATGAATTATGGGTTGAGTTTCATACTGAATATACTAGGTTACAATAAAAAAGGGGTAAGCACTGTAGAGGCAACAATTTTACCCGATCTTCATGAAATTTGATCAGCATGTTTATTTAATGAAAATATAGGTTTAATATGAAAGTAGGTCACCGAGGGTACAAATATGTCCTTCGATATGTAATTTAGGAAAATTGGTCAAAATATGTAGGTGAACGATTTAACAACATCTTGGCCTTCTTGTTTTGAAAATACTTTTGCTTGAAAATAGTATTAAATGACAGTTTTCGTTTTCATAGAAAAACAATTTGGTAAGAAATATACGCAGAAGATCTTTTTGTTAATAAGGAATAGAATAATATAAAGAAAACATTAACCTTTTCCAGCAAGTTCAAATTTTGGCATACATTTATCCAGTGATGTCTTTGTGGAATTCCTGGTGGTAACCATCGTTTTGCCCTACGGTTGTAGGACTCCAAAACGAAGTCACCTCCTTCTCCTTTGCTGGCATGACCACTGACTGAAAAGGACTCGGTTTTTGATAAAAGGTGGTGGACTGCCTCTGGAGCTAAAACCCGAGTCTTTAAATCCCTGTACATAATTTCCTGGTAGAAAGTATGGTTTAAACCATTAAACAATTTCAGAAATTTGGCTTTTCCAGCTAATATGTACTCAGTATTGTTCCGTCTAACACCACAACGAAAAACAAATATTGCAAGAACGTAGTTTAAAGTAACATCGCATAAAAAGCGGAAATTTTTGTCCTTACAATTGCCAATATAATCGTATAAGCCAGCAACGCTAGGGGATGGGTCAGCTGAAATGTATTTCTTTAATATTTCGTCCATGGTTCCATAAAAATAAATAGTCAAAATCATCCAGGATTTGTGATGGTTCGTGCAAGCCTTGCAGCACATAAGTGCACGGGGTGTGCGGAAGCCAAGCATTTTGGCTATATCTTCCAGACAAACACCCCAAAGAAGCTTGAATGTAGCCTTTACGGCAGTCATCTCTAGATGGCTATGGCCGGGAAGAAGAAGAATATCACGGAGGTGATCATTTTGTTGAATAAGTCTTGATCCCAAGACATATGGCAATCCGTCACACCCAACGCATGTCCACGCTCTCCTTTTACCGACACCACACTGGTCTTGTATATGCTAAAATATTTAATTTAAAAATAAGGAATATGGAATAGAGACTACATATTTTGTTTCCTCTTCAAAAACTATGTCACAGAGTAAAATAATAGAAAACTCTTGTGTATGCAGTACAGTTTGCATATTTCATCGGATCTGCATGGAACTTTGTAAGCATAACTGTTTTTTTATGACATATATGTCGAGTATGAATAATGGTAATCTTGGGTCAATGATTAGGTCACCATGTTAAAAACATTGTGTATGCCATTTAGGTGACATGAACTGTTGGATAATATATTAAACAAGAGCTGTCACATGACAGCACGCTCGATTATTCGAAGGCTTGTTGGTAAAATGGGGTTTTTGTCTAAGAACAGGAGTATTGTGTAATTGTCTATAAGAATTAAGGTCAAAGATATGAAACTTGTTCAAAGACATTTGTAAATGTACATTGCATTCAAAGCCTTACTCTGGATTCTGCAAGCCAACTGGAGGGAGGATGGGGGGGGATAATTTCAAAGAAATACATGACCTTGTATATTTGATCATGAATAATATTGTAACTTTTCAAAATTGATATGTATAGAATTAAAAAAGCATGACCGCTTCATGCTGCATAATTATTCTATGACATTTCAAAAGAAAGCCATTTTGAGTATTTCCATTTTAGTCTGGAAAAACTGTGACAAAATTCTAAGTTAAAAAGGGCATAAATATGTCAAAAATCAAAAACATTGGTGAAGATAGTGACAGTAAACATACATTTTAAGTTTCAAGTCAATTCGTTCGATAGTATTCTATCTTTAACAAAAAATTCAAAGTTACAAAGGGACACACATCTATCAAAAATCAAAACAAATTTATAGATATTGTTTCCTCAGGTGTAGATGTTGATGGTTGACACATACTTTGAGTTTCAAGTCAATACTTTTGATAGTATTCAAGATAAGTTAAAAAGGGATATAAATCTGTCAAAAATCAAAACAGAGTTATGGGGATTGTTTCCTCAGGTGTAGATGTTGATGGTAAACATATATTTTGAGTTTCAAGTCAATACCTTATATAGTATTCAAGATATTTGAATTTACAAACAAAATTTACCAAAAATTCTAAGTTAAAAAGGGGCATAAATCTGTCAAAAATCAAAACAGAGTTATGGGAATTGTTTCCTCAGGTGTATATGTTGATGGTAGACACATACTTTGAGTTTCAATTCAATACCTTTGATAAGATATTTGAATTTATAAAAAACTTTAACCAAAAATTCTAAGTTAAAAAAGGGCATAAATTTGTCAAAAATCAAAACAGAGTTATGGGTATTGTTTCCTCAGGTGTAGATGTTGATGGTAGACACATACTTTGAGTTTCAAGTCAATAACTTTGATAGTATTCGAAATATTTGAATTTATAAAAAACTTTAACCAAAAATCCTAAGTTAAAAAGGGGCATAAATCTGTCAAAAGTCAAAACAGAGTTATGGGGATTGTTTCCCCAGGTGTAGATGTTGATGGTAAACATATGGTTTGAGTTTCAAGTTAATATCTTTGATAGTATTCAAGATATTTGAATTTATAAAAAACTTTAACCAACGCAGACGCCGACGCCGACACCGACGCCGACGCCGACACCGACGCCGACGCCGGGGCGAGTGCAATAGCCTCCTTATTCTTCGAATAGTCGAGCTAAAAATAAATTAACTTCGCTAATTTACCTCGAGTACTTTTTTTACAGAGTCGTATGAGCAAGGGTTATACAGTGCAGGTTCTCCAACTTTAAGTTCAGGTTTCTCATAAAGATGACCACTGGGGACCCATGCATAGGGGTCCACATAATTCTGTTTTTGTCTCGGACCAATGAACCCTTAAAGCAGTATGGAATAACCATTAACATACGCACTCACTAAATAACAATAGAATAGCATATACAATATACACACTTAAAGGTGATCAATCACTTTTAAGCAACATTTATGACAATTTTTACTTTTAGTATATTCTGATTATCCACCTTCTACAACATTCACCTCTACTTGACATTGCTTGACTGTCTTGTTTACATTTTCCTGTGCATGGGATGCATGGGATAACAGAACCGGAAGTACAGTGAACGGAAATTGTTTAAAAAATCTTTATTACAATATACATAACAATTTCAATACAAATTCTTTTGACACCCTTTACCGTAATTATTAAAACAATATAATTCGTTTAAATTGATTACTTCTGTATGCAACCAAGCACGGCGAATAACTCCGAATGACATTGGAAAACATCGCTGCAAAAATCTAGGCTGACAAGTATCGATTTATAACAGAACAAGAAAATATTGGAGGTAATTTTCATAATCAACAAGTTTTACCCCAAAATTTCTACAAAATGTGGAGGATAGATATTGATGAAACCATTCACATTGCAAAGTGCAAGTGAAAGGAAAGTGACACACTCTCCGTCCGCGTTCGATAATTCGTCTAAGTATGTAAAGTGGTCTATTTTGTACGTTTGTACTGTAGGATTTATAGCTCCAATAAGCTATTTTAGCTTGTTTGAGCTATTATAGCTCCTTCGGGTACTGAAACCAGACCTGGTTAATGGACACATATGAGCCGGAGTCATAAATTAATTTAGTACATAGTAAGAAGCAGGGCTTCTGAACATTCATTACACGATTGAATAAACAATGATAACCTATGCAGCTTATATGTTAATCTACAAGTATGGATTGTGGAACATTTGTAGACAATCAGAAAACGAGAACTTACCAACTTACCAATCACTAACATCGTTGATAATTCATGTGCATATCACTTCTATTCCGTGTATAACAAGGCTAGTTCAGCATGTAGCTGCTTTATCCGACGAAACATATTCACACTAAGATATATATCCTCTACTATTTTTACGTAAACAAACTCCAATCATGTATACAAATAAACTGTAAATAGAGCAACACATGAACCTAGACGTTCCGGTATTACCGGTATAGTACACAACACAACACGTTTAACAGTTTTGTAGCTTTATTTTCCATAGGGTTGAAACAGTCGTGTCTTTCACACTTTCCTCGTGCCAAAAAACATTGTAGTAGTGAAGTTTGAGAGAGTGACTAGCCAGTCAACGCATTCTTTATTTGCAACTGCGATGGTATAAGATTATAAGCACGCTATATTCATGCACTCTTTTTCACTCGATAAGTATTGACTCAGCTTGCATGAAAAACATACAAAATGGTTATCTCATAATGGTATTGTCGGTACTAAACATCAAAATATAACAGTTTTAAACTTATTTTGTATATGGAGCCTTAAAGTATACACAGGTCTACACTTCTTCGTGTGTGTGTGTTTTTTTTAGTTTTTAAGCCAAGTATGCATCTTTGAGTTTTCGAAAATATGGCGCATCCTTTCATAAACATACGTATTTCTTTCCTGCCCGGTGTAAAGCACCAGGATAGGAATTCTCAATTTTAAGACAGCTTGCAACGTTTGTTTGCAGAGATAAAGATCAAATTCGCCGCCCCTAGTTTCACATACGAGTCTCTTGATTTTAAACTACATGTAAATTGTTTTCGCTCGATTTTTTTATTTATCGTTCTCCACACACCGAATCATTAATGAGTGGAGAAACCAGCGACTTACCATTAGTGGTGCACGTACTATGCGGACAAATTAACCTGATCCTGACCTTTTGGCATGGATGTATCTTCCAGCGATTACTCCAAATAAATACATTTCCGTAAGTGCGAGATGACGGAAATTGTAGGTGCAATACAAGGATTATATAAGTTGCTGATAACAGACAATAAATCCGCAGTGGTTTGTGTGAAGAATTCAAGTCAGGAAAGATGCGGGTTTGAATCTATGAAACACAATTTTCGACATTTCGACATGTAGTGCAACTGAACGCGCAATATTATACGGACAAAAAACCCAAAGAATAAAATTTATATGTTTTTTAATATTAAAGGTTTTAATTATTTAGTAAACGATCTAACATTAAGTAAACATTATGTAGGGAGAAATGGATGTGTAGATGTAGAGCGATGGATACTTCATTCAACGGTTCCCGGTTCAAATCCCATCAGCGGATTTTGACCGGGGCCTCTTCAATTCCTCCTGTCTGTGCAACAACTTGTCATATTCCAGGAAGAATCCATCGATATTAGAGTTAGTATGGCATGCAAGAATATGCGACAATTAATGTAAATAACTATTTTGTAAGTAGATATTTTATTTTTCAGTATGTATATACGTAATTACTATTTACA
>JAFMSR010000099.1:0-97580 GCA_022818135.1 Saxidomus purpurata
GGACCTGGTGACATTCTTACTCTCCACTCCGAGCCAACGGTTTATATACCCTCTGTTTAAGCGCCTTCTTTAAGGATAAATTTCATTGGCTGGACATAATGACATTACTTATTATGTTATTCCACAGCATACTTCTCAACTATACCGTGTCCTCCTAAATACTTAATAAGCGTTTGCATGACAAACGTTTTATATACGTTTAGTATACGTTGCATTTATTTGTACGAGTACCGCCAGCGTTTCACTTCGCGCGTTCTCGATTACCGATTAACAATGTAGCTAATCAGAATGACTCTAACCGTGAAAGGTTTTCCCGGGAACCAAGTAGCCAATCAAAAGGGCTGGATGGACCAGTTTATTCTGGGTATTGTACAGGCCTGATTTTTTATTTTTAGAATATTGAACGTGTTTAGACAATGACCTGTTTAAATGTTTTTACTTTTCAATTATAAATACTGAATAAATGCACGAAATTGCAGATTACGTAAAATAACTTTTAACACATGTACTAATAATTATTGTGACAAAATCGATTTTAAACAGCAAAGTCCATATATATATATTCGTGAACATTTTCGGTCCTCAAATAGGCCCGCAGGTTCCGCACAATAACCCTTAACGGAAGCTGCAAAGGATGGTTGCAGAAATGATAAAGTATGATCGTTTGATGTAAACAGGTGAATATTTGTTAAGGTAAGCATAGACATTGTGTAAATGTTGTAACACAAATAAAATGAAATATAATTGAAGTGGCGCTAGGTGTTTAAAGGGTTGTCACTATGTAAATGTAGAGTACAAAGGAGATTGTTATTCATCTGTTCATCACAGAAACTGAAAAGTATCAAGTTAAAAAAAACATCACCATAACTAGGGGTGTCACATTTACGTGTACATGGAAGCGTTTCGATTAGCAGCGATAACGTTTAGTAACTTGGGGATCCATTTAACGTAAAATAACACATACAACAGTTAATAACATCTACCTTATTATTGAACCGGACTACGTTCTACAACTTTGATATAAAAACAAAAATAATATCAAACAGGGAATGCCACGTACCAAAAACGCAGCAATAAGTCACATGATTGAAAGCATATGCATTATATATGGTCGCTGAATTTGTATTCATGTATCAGGGCGATCTGGACGTTTACATAACTAAACGCTTGCGTAGCTAGAACGGCAGTCATATTTTTATATTATATTACATATCATATTATATATAAACTCTTGGTCTAGTGGTTTAGGCATCCCGCCTTGGGAGCAGGAGGTCGAAGGTTCGAATCCCAGCAGGGGTCCGTTCTGATATGGCCGTTTGGTGAGCCGCCAGCTAGTTAAATAATGTTTACCATATGCCTACCTGCCTGGCATTAAAAAAGGATAGAATTCGGGAGGTACATGTGCTGAAAAAGAAGGTGTCTCGTACGTCAGAAATGGCTGGCCCTTTAAATAGGGGTGACACTGTAATAAACAAACACTTTACTTCTATTTAAACAGGTATGTAATCATTGTTACTTCAACGAATATTGTTTTGAACGCAGCATGTATGATGATTTACTGAAACTGATGTAAACAACGTGTTAACGGATCCGTTTCGTTTAATGATAGAGTGTTCACGTTTACCAAATTCCTAAGCGTGACACCCTAACCATAACTGGTACTAAATACAGTAACATTGTTGTGAATAATCGGTATGACCCGAATCTTGTCATACTCCCTCACATCTCTATTATTAAATACCTGCATGCCCTGTGGAGCAGGTTCAAAAACGTAACGAATATATATATTTGAATATATGGGTTGGAAAACCCCTGTGAATGCTCTGTGTGCACTTAATGTTTACATACGGATAGAATGCTAACTTTGTTAGTGTTTCATTATTAAGACCTATCCGGCGCCCCAGCGAAGCTCGAAAAACACTTAAAACTCCTGGTAAATTAAATTTTGAAAAAAAAAAACTATGAGGTTCATAAAATATCAGCAAAATACACGGTCAATACCATGACACCTGATATCGATAATGAAGAAGTATTGTATTGTGTACAGTCGATAAGATGACGAAACTAATTTGTTGACAAGAGATTTTGTTAATTGGCACTATCCATCTTACGTAAATTGCCCAAAGGGTAGTTAGCGATGATTTATTAACTTTTCAAATAGATGATTAGCCGATAAACAGCTGTCAAACAATTCACTACACTCCAAACATGCCAATAATTAAATAATTTAATCAAGTTTAACAAAATTCAAAGATTTGATGTTTTTGTAACAGCACAAAAACAAATTACACATCCATTGGCGGGTGTCCATGCAAACATGCATCTATGTTGTGATAAATTATCGGAAACCTCTTGTGATCTGATTGGATGAGTGCATAACGGGCAAGGCCTTCAAATTTATCAGCTTG
Source organism: Saxidomus purpurata (assembly GCA_022818135.1). Taxonomy (NCBI): domain Eukaryota; kingdom Metazoa; phylum Mollusca; class Bivalvia; order Venerida; family Veneridae; genus Saxidomus; species Saxidomus purpurata. The sequence goes on from JAFMSR010000099.1 coordinate 2,409, forward strand.
CAGATCATGATGTTAGTGACCAATGTTTTCTCAAAGCTTTGAAATGCAGGATGTCCTGCTAAAATAAATATCTACCAGTTAGTTGTCCAAAAGCCCGTGGATTTGCATAAATCTCCTGGCATTACTGTAAACCTAGAAAGTATTTCGCACGTTTTAAGTAAGCGAATTTGCGACACAGTGGATCTGCGAACTTAAGAAGTCGCAAAATCGTCACTTACAATGAAATCGCTAAAATTTCTAGCTTTTCATTAAGGTAAACTTTTTCCAACCCGTATATCGATAAAGTTCCTTATATACGATGTTTATAAACCGAACTAAAATATATATTTATCGCACAGTATTTTTATTGTCAAATGTAATAAAATCCGAACCATCGACTTATAGTTTCTTTTGATTCTCCTACTGTCCTTTTGAAGAGTTATAAAAAATCAATAACTGTTATCCTTTTCTATATCCGTAAACCTATGTTAAATAAAATACGTAAAATATTATCACTTGAATATCTTACTTAGCAATTATGTTTATATTCTCATTTAACTAGTTAACCAAACGGTTACACATGTGTAATGATTTACCTTTATGAATAAAAGCTACAAGTGCGCTATGAAAATTACAATGCAGGCGGCAAAAGAAAAATACAAAATCAGTTGATATTTTCTATTCATATTTTCAGTTTGATATATACGACTTTACTGTACATTTTTCATTGTTGGGCCGGAAAATATTGTTCATTATATCCGAAGTTTCCTTATAACCGGAGTACAATATAACCGTACATTTTTACATTAAACAAAGACGGGAAAAATCGGGCCAAAAAAACTGTTCTTTATATCCGAAGTTACTTTATATCCGGAGTCGATATATACGGAGTTTACTGTATTTACAATTTTTGAAGAGTTATTTCTGTTAGTTATGCCTTAAAACAGGTACCGAACGGAACAATGGATGATGGACGGACGTGTATCGTAAACTACTTCACTGACATTTGAACACTATGTTTTTAATTCCCATATTGTACATTGTACGGCATTTAGGAAGCAGTAGGCTGTTAAACCGTACAAAAACAAATTATGTCTACTGTATTGAATAACTGAGATTGCCAGGTCACTGTTGCATCCACTTTTCAAGTGTCCTACGATGTAGTTTTTTACAACAGTCATTCTATGTTACACAGTCATGTTTTATGATGTAATGTCATTTAAGAAAACGAAAATATTAATTGATTAGATTATATTTCAAATTGTTTACTAATGTAATGAAATGTTAATTTAATTTCTGTCCACCATACATGGAACTCTCAATCCGAGTTAATCTTTATTTTTGTTTCATTTGTTTCATTGAATCAAATGATAAGTTACTTTAGCATGTTTTGTTGAAGACTTTAGATGAATAATTTTTACAGTTGAGCCACTAAAAAATTAATCGGCATTAAACAAACTCTCAGTGACAATTAAAAATAGAAATTATAATCGTGACATGTCAAAAATGTAGATGCGCTGGTGTGACCTGACCAACAAGATTTCTCGAGTTATCATATGAAGTCGAGTTATTAATGTTCCAATTCAAGAAGTTATACTGTACCTGTAAATATTAACAGAGATCTGCAAGCATGTGAATCGTGCGACTTTGTTTTAGATCTGTTTCTAATTTGTTACGGTTTTTACTAAGTTTTGGTGATCAACCATGACTACAACCATGACAACCGAACAGTATTTCAAATATTACAGTATTGATAGGAATTTTGATAATACATTTTTAAAAAAGGAAACAAAATTCCGACCCTTCTTTGCCCAAGAAAGAAACGTGCCTAGGTGTACTAAGTTCACGTTCTATCATGGAGCCTCAGTTGCATGTTGTGGTATTAACTGATTATAAAACCCAGTATTTAGTCTTTACAATCATTTTGACATCATAATTATGTTTTGTCTGCATTCTTCAATGATGTAGCAGCCAAATATACCTTTGAGAGCCTCAAAGTGAAAATGGTGAAAATGATGAAAAATGTATAGTCCCTGGAGCACTTTGTATTTAAAATTACTTGTAGCCTTTACATTAAATGTACAAAGAGCAATCCCTTACCGGTGAAACTGGCAATTATTTGTATGAAAAACATTCATTTCATTGCTTTTTATTTGTAATTCAAAGTACTGCATTACATTATACTAAGTCGTGTACGTGTATAGCGCATTGTTTTTTACGATGATATTACTAAGTGACGTTACAGCGGCAAAGGAATGAAAGGAAAGTATACATCAAACACTGTTCTATCATTCATTATTCTACCTTTAAATTCATTTTTCTATTGAAGACCATGAAGAGTATTTAATGTGCTCCTGGGACTTAAAACTTTTGTCATTGATTGTCATCAGAATTTACAGTTTTACCATGGTTAGGGATGTTGCAGAAAACGCCATAGATTAATATTATATCACATCAGAATTCTGTTAACTATATCCCAGTAACAAAGAAGTGGGAAGTGATGCCATCATTTCCAGCTTATAATTAGCATGACAATTACGTGTATAGGGATTGTTACTCAGTATGTTAAAATTTCATGTTTTACATCTTCCTTTTCAGACCTCCTTGAATACGGGTGAATATGACGTCATTTCTGTGGAAAACCCTCGGCATAGAAGCTGCCAAGTCAAATTAGATAAAGATAGTAATTAATTTTTCTCAATTTGTTAAAAACTTTCAAACGAAAATATTAGAGGTTTCTGTCCGGGCAGAATGATCATGATCTGCGCTGGCAACAAAGACTGGAACACTTTCTACCAGAGTGGTAACGGATAAATGATGTTTCTTATGCATCTAATGCAGTGATAAATGTAACTTTCTGAAAGTTTTTAATGCTTCACATTATCTCAATTATTACCATGTCAGTAAAACAAATAAAAATTAGTTGTTTTTTGTTATCATGGTGAAAGGAAACATGTAAATTTAATTTATTTAAAATATTAGCTTTATTTCGCAATGTTTCACACTAATAAAATTGATCTATTTTTCTCATACAATCAAAATGCTCGCATTAACATTATGCAGTTAAGCATTTTGATTTGAATATGTTTATTGTCTTATCATGCTTATAACTACATCCCTTATTTTCACTATTAAAGTTTTATTTCTAAAATTTGAATGTAGGGTGTTTTTTTTAGCCTTCTAAAATAATTTTTCAAATTGCCAAGCACCTAGCTCACATATAAATGAACCAAATACTATTTATCTGGTGCTGACTGGCGGTTTCTAGATGTACATTTACTAGAATTCACAAGAAAAATCGATAAAACAAGTGGATGCTTGTACAGTAGTTGGTGTGTTGCTGTAGCATCTTGTCCCCATTCTAGATTAGTGTGACAGACAGTATGATAATCCCCTGAGGGGCAATAAAAATGTGGCCACCTGCTGATTAATGGCCAGTATTGTCATAAAATTGTGCAGTACATGACATTGTAGGAAACCACCATTTCAATGTGTTCTTTTTTAACACAGGGCCTTTAATAAATTTAACGGAAGGTGTAATTTATTCCCAATATTATTTAGATGAAGACAATGGTATATATTTATTTAGATTTTTCCTTTTTTAAGTTCAGATTGACCATAATACATGAATGTCTAGAACGATGCTTACTTTTAGAAATAATGTGAGAAATAACTCTCATGAATTATCTGTTATTAGCAGACAAAATTGAAATAACCTTTAAACCACACTGGTATAATATTAGCAAGTATATGTGTCCTTTTAGACAAAAACATCACTTGATTTATTATATAAACAAAATGTATATGAAATATGACTTTTTATATATTTGGCATATGAAATGGTCCTTTTAAAGAATAGTACATACTAGTTTTGAGCCTACATCCATTTTATCATGAAAACATGATTATAATTCATTTTTATTTTGTTCCTCTGTTTTATAAAGGTCCTGTTGCTGAAATATGAAATCTCTAAATTCTTATTGTTGCACTTTAAAATTATTGATTGCCCCAGGCAGTATTGAAATAGTTTTTAACCTTTAATCTCTGGTAGCAAATTATTCTGCTAAAAATTCTATGCAAACTGGATGATATTTAGAATATAGACATACTGATATTCGTTTTTATTTGTAGAAACCATGCCTATGAGTATGATGAGAATAAGTGTCACAAGCAGGCAGTGATAAGGGAAGTTCAAAACACCAACATATGAAAACTAGGAAAACAGTCAAACCTTGCAGTGTGAAAAATGATGTTTTTTGTGATGATCTCTCAACCTGTAAAGAGTCAAGAAGTTGGAAATTCTGAATTGAAGATTTTGTCGGAACTAACACTTCAGGAAGGATGTTTTATTTCAGTAGCAACTATTTGTTAGAGAGATTCAAGCAGACTTATATAGAGCAAAACACCCAAGATAAAACAAACAAAAACTCTGGAGTAGAAATGTATGATGACGGTAATAATGGGGAAATGTACTATACCTATCAAGCAATTAAAACAGCCGATTTTCAGTAATTTCCGGACAGTTTCATCGGATTAATTGCATGTGTTTGCTTCCGACGTGAAGGTGACAATTAAATGTTAGAACCTCTCCTAATTATCAAAAGCATCTTAATTTATTGCTCCCGTCTTTTGAGGTGCAAACAACTTTACAAGAAACAAAAGCCAGCTGTTAAAATTTCAGTGGATGTATGCATCACAGTCCCGATTACGGGATGCTTTTTCACTGCCCGCTGTCTGCGGACGGCAGGTGACTGTTGTTCCCTGTCTTTTAAAGAGCAAATTTGGATGGGGGATATTCTGACTGGCTGTTGTCAACAGGTGACCTCTAGTTAAAGGTGACCTTTAGCACAAGTTTGGCTGTATTGTTAAATTAAAATACTGATTAGATACTGATTTTTAACGAAGACAGAAAAAGTGTAAAATTTAAGACAGTTGTATGTAAAGATTTCAATTTTTTAAATAGTTCACTAAAAACACTTGACAATGATGCCCAATAGATAAGATAAATTTCCAAGTATTTGCAAAAGAAATGGTGATGAGATGTTAGCTGTGAATTTAATATCAAATGGTCAGAATATGCTTTTAAATTTTGAAAGAGAATAATAATAATGTCGGTCAGTCAGTCACATAAACATAACGTTTGCTATAACTTTGCCATTTCTTAATATTTCTTTATCAAACTTTGCAATTGTATTGCTTATGATGAAAGAATCGTCATTCCACTAGATTTTGTAGGTCAAGGTCATATTTGACAAAGTTACGCCCCTTTTTATGCTTACCTTTTGTCACCAAAACTTAACTTTGGCTATAACTTTGCTACAGTGGCGCTCACATTTTTGTTCCGTTTACCTCATGGTTGTTACCGCCTTGAAAACGCCGGGTAAACGTGGTCAATTTCACGCGTTTACCGCGTTTACCGCGTTTTACCGCGGTTTCACGGTTCATTTCCAAATATGGAAAGAACAGCCGGTAAAAAGATTAAAAAACGGGTCACTCCAAATATGGAAGCAGTACCCCGGTAAAGAGGCATGTCCAAACAAGCTGCCAATCAGAAGATTCCCAGCCCGTTTTCTTTCACGGCTGTTGTTGTTTCACTAATCAATGAACCATATCTTTGTCAGAATAACATTGAAATGTACTTTAAGTGCCGATGTTATTGCTGACCTGCTTTATAATAATAATAAATATAAATAATAAAATAATAATCTACAGTAGAGTAGGAATTCATACGTTGCGTAGACCGTTCCTGATCAATTACTGCAGAGAAACAATTTAGGGACAATGTTTAAACTACCGGACAATGATTAATTTATCAGTATCCCGGCCCCGGATATTTCAATTTTTGATATATGTGACACTATGTCCCGTTCAAGTTTTTGTTTACTGCAGTCCAGTACATTATTTCTATTACAAGAAGATGTGTTCGCAAGATGGGTTGTAGATTATAACAACAAATTCAGTGATTAATTCGTTGCGGTATTTTGCCGGATCTCGACATGAACAACAACGACAAGAAGGTTGTGTTAGACATCTTAAATATTAGATATCTTAACAAAAGTATTTACTGGTAAGCAAGGAAAAGCTGGTAAAATTTGCATGGTTTTTTGTTTAATTTAGAAATAGATGAGACAAAATACGAACGGTGACTTTTTGCAAATCTTGTCCATATGGACTCCGTTTGGGCACAGTGCGGGGGGGGTCGAACCATACCCCACCCACCTATATAGGTAATAGAAGGTGGGTGGCTATGGTTCGACTTCCTGAGGTCTGTGGAGGTACATTTTTTACAAGGGGTGCTTAGAGTGGGGGAACCTATGCTCGAGGAATTTTGAATGTACAGTTAAACTTCGTTCACTCGAACACTACCGATCGCTGGAACCCGACCGGCGGTCCTGACAAAAGCTCTACATAAATCATATTGTTCCACCACCGAAACCTCGAACACAGATCTCTCGAACCTGTACCGCAGTCCCTTCAGATCTATTTCATTGTAAAGTACATCCTTTGGCTCGAACAATAAAAGGTGATAATCTCAATTATCGAGCAAACATTGCATTGATGATAAGCTGTCAGACACAAGCGTTGGCGTGTGTTATTCACACCTAGTTAAATTTGCAATTACAGTAAAGGTTATGATGCACAAACAGACGGAAAGTCGCTCACAATGTTTATAGCAATATATATATATATAAGTAGCAGATTGGCTTTAATTTAAAGTTTGTTTGTTTTTCAGAAAATTGAATAAATTATTTAATGAATGACAAACATTTCATACTTTTACATTACAACACTTAGAATAAATGGTGAGTTTTAATTTGTCTTTTAATCAAGGGTAAGCTACAAGTTTATAATATACATGCACATTTACATGTGTGTACCAATGTACGCGCAATAACTCCCGATGTGGTTTCAATAAAAGATTATGACGATCCCCGTGACTGACCATGCTGACAAATCTCGATCGCTCGAACTACTGATCCCTTGAACCGAAATCTCCGGACCCTTCGAGTTCGAGCGAACGAAGTTTAACTGTATATCGGCTGTTCAGAAAGCAGGAAATCCTAACCATTTTCATTTGCCTCAGCGAAAACACAATGTTATCCCTACTAAATTGAAACAAGATGTTGATGTGATATTTGACAATCAACAGGTGGGAAACAGTTTTTAGAGCCTAAATATTAATTAAAGAGAAATGACAGTTTCCATAGAATATATATTTTTATACAAAAAAAATAAGTTTTATCAAAAATGCTAACTTTAACTGGTTGATTTTGATGTCTATATTTAATAATTTTTCTAGCGAAATGGATCCAGAACAAATGTATATGCTGCTTCGGGGTCACAGAGCTGCATGCGCGGCTATCACTACGTTTGCTGTAAAAGCATTTCATCGACTGTCAATGCTGAATATACCTTGAAAATTATTTCTTCATCTTTTTTTCTGTAAATAGCATTTTTTTGAGATACCACCAGCATAGGGATACCGCCAGCAAAGGTGCCACCACTCTAGACATAGAGTACACAAAAAATGGCCACTACAGCCGGAAATGTAGGTGTTTTGCATTTATTACTGATATTAAGCTCATGTTATGTTTACAAAATATTTGGAAAGCATTGAAAATAATAATTTCTACTATACTGGTTGGAGACCACCAAACACGGACGACAATCAAACCGGACACTTGCGAAAATGCGTGATTTATTGTTCTAATATGCCTACTGTATGGTTTATTTCTATAAGTCAATTCGAGTGCTTTATGTAGTTTCGGAGATGAAAGTAGCTTCTTCCGACTTTTCTAATTTACTCCTGTGCACTAATTTAAATCAAATATATAGATAAAAAAATAATATTGCATAAGTACATCAGTCACATGAAAAAGTTTTGTTTAAGAGCCTAAATATCATTTTTGATCACGTCAAGTAGCCCTTAGAGTACCGCCCAAGTGCTTTCCTTTCAAAAAGTCAAGAAATTCGGCATTCACAGTCAGACATGCATTGTTTTGATTCCGGGAGACAAAACAAAGAATGAAAACGTTTATGTCATCACACTGACGTCATTACTCCACATTAAAACGTTCAAAAGTTTAAATTACAGTATGCATTTGTCTCCTTTGTTCGGTTCTGAATCTTACATCTTCTGCATAATGTCACAGTTAGTTATTTTTTTATATTTCATGTATTAGATGATTAAAACTAAAATAAGTTTGTATAATATAGTTTATGTGTGTTATCTTGAATGATTGCCTGTATAGATGAGTGAATTCCAACAGCCACTATGCTTACACATTACTGCCGAACTGAAAAAAAGTCCGTAGTAGTTACGATCATTTTAAAACACTTTGGCGTATAAGATAATAAGAATCAAAATAATTTATGGCTTTGTCCTAGTGAATTATTCTGCCAGGCAGATCGCCTCGGGCTCGGGGGGGGATGCTTCAATTCATATAAAGCACTCAAAGTCATAGAATATTTCCTAATTAATATTTACAGTCATATATTGTTATTCAAACAGACACTTGATTTCAATCATCAAAGTGCAAAAACACAGTATAAAGTAACTATTCATAATTTGATCAAGAAATCTCACTATTTTGTTAGTCACTGAAAGCATGTTCACATTGTCGAGAGGAAATTGAAAATGACATACTGTGCATGCGCAATATTTCTGTGAGGCCCGGCAAATAAAAAATACAAGTTTAACTTTTTTTTCATGAAATTTCATTTATGTGTCAAATGATTAAAACATTTTACACAATTCAAAAGCTAACATCACAAAAAATAAAATCTTTTAAAAATACTGTCCGGATACATGGTACAGTTGGGCAATATAATTAAGCAATTTGGTGACCTCACTACCTGGCCTCAAAAATATATAAATGATCTTTTCCTAGAAGTTTTCTTTTGGGTGAAGAACCTACTTCTGTTAAAATTTTGATTGCTAGATACAAACATTACCAGAGTTATCGTAAAATATGTTTAAATAGCGTAGGACTTCAGCCAGTACTGGTATGAAAAATTCAACTTCAGGAAAATGCTGTTACACAATGCAGAGCTGAAAATTATAATTTGGTATTTGACAAACTGTTATGGACAAGGGTTCATCACGAGAAAAACACGAAAATCGACACCACGCTACAGTATCTGACAGTATATTTCCAGTGGTCACATGCTGCTGTTACAGAATCAGTAGAATGCTAACTCAGTTTGTCTTATTATGGGCGTGAAACATTGATAAAACATTATGGCATAATGAAATAAACATGATAAATTTACAAATGTTCTTGTTGTCTTTTCGGGTAAGGGATATAACCTACATATTCATATCTTATGATCAGACCGTCAGATATATGGTAAAATGTCAGGTTTTAATAGACTTTTAGTTAACAGTTCATAAACAATTGTATCCCTGTACAGTACTCGTGGTACTGCAACTACTGGTACTGTGGTTTGTTGTTCTAACGTGGTGCGTAGTCCTTAAGTTGTGCTTGTATGATTTCCCATAATTTTCATGAAAATAATTCTCAGCTCGCACATCCGGGTACTGATAATTTTTGCAGTTTTACCTATTCTCGACATTGCGTGTGTTAGAGATTCACCTAGCAGGGATTACTTTTATTTACACTGTCCTGTGACTTTGGAACATGGTAAGAGTGAGGTTGGGTGCGCACCATAAACCGGTTTAAGCTCCCCAGTGGTGTTTTTGTCACTGACCGTTCGAAGGCGGTGCCCCACTGTGTTCCGTTAATTGTTCGTTTTGTCCTCGTGTGTTTGCTTTGTGTGCTTGTGTGTGTTGGTAGTGTATGTTTGTGTGTGTACATGATTGTGTGTGTGTGTGTGTGTGTGTGTGTGTGTGTGTACGTGTGTACGTGTGTGTGTGTGTGTGTGTGTGTGTGTGTGTGTGTGTGTGTGTGTGTGTGTGTGTGTGTGTGTGTGTGTGTGTGTGTGTGTGTGTGTGTGTGTGTGTGTGTGTGTGTGTGTGTGTGTGTGTGTGTGTGTTGATGGTGTGCACTTCTGGGTGCTGTGGGGCTCGTTTTGGGGAGGCTGCGTTTTTGGTACGTGGCATTCCCTGTTTGATATTATTTTTGTTTTTTTTGCCGTGATGTCATACTTTTGAAAACATAGAACTATTATAAAAACAATCTAGTTTCAAGGTAAACGAAGATCGTCAACTTCTTGGTTATTATAATTATTCAAAGTTATAGATGCATAGAGACCAGCGATGACAGCCGAGGAGTCACCTTACCTGATTAATCGTGGCAAAATGAGGCATATTTTGCCATAGGTTCTTTTAAGAAATTGTATTTATTTATCACTTTGCGTTCATTGAACACATAATCTTTGTTTCGAGAATTTAATCTGCTAGATGCAGGGAGTGCCGCTTTAAGCGACATAAGTATTTACATGACAAAAAGCCTTCGACAACAAAACTGCAACATGTTTATACAATATAAAGGATGTTATAAAAAATTGACCGTCACTGCCAGGCATTTCTTTCTGGGGGCTCAAACTGGCGTGTTGGTTACTGAGTAAGAGAACCAGATGTACATTGCAGTATTTAACATTTATATGCACAAATGCAAATTTAAAGCATTTTTGTTGGTATATATCGACAATGAAATAACACTGTATTTTTGACACAGGGACTTTAGGGTTAATAAAACACGTAAAAGTTACTTCTCTGTTTACCAACAAGCGTCTTTTTCTAAGAAGCAATTTAAATCAAATTTTCATCATATAATTTTTCTAATATGAAAGCAAGTTTTTCTATTCTGACCTTGGATAAACAATGAAATAGCTGTACATGGGTGAAAAATTTCTGATAGATTCTCACTTGCAATTTCAATTGCTCCCATATGTTAGAATGAAAAGGTCTGGTTTTCTAACCCGCCCCTCCCCGCCCACTTTGCCAATGCATACATACTGTCACTTTTGGTATAGTGGCATCTGCCTTGGGAGTAGGGTGAGGGTCAAAGTTTTGAATCCCAGCAGTGGTTAGATCTGATTGGCCGGTTGCTGAACCGACAGCTAGTTAAATAATGGTTAACGTATGCATATTCCTGACTGACCAGTGTCTGGTGTTAATGTATAGAGTTCGGCAGGTAAATGTGCTTTAAGAAGGTGTTACATAAGTCAGAAATGGTTGGTCCTTTAAGTACTGCGGATATAGCGAAATCAGGATATAAGAATATATTTTCTCTGCGCGAGATTCTTTCTTTATTTTACTTTTCTTATAAAAATGTTATATGGATATAACAAACTCCGGATAATGATATGGTACCAATGAATTTGTTATAAACAAAGTTACCAGTGTATGTCCTTTACTTTTCTATTGATTTAGTGTCCAATGCCAGTGGTATTAGGTTAATGTACTAATAATATACTTGATATTTTCTAAAACAGTCTTTATTTAAGTGATGGTCTTATTGCATAAATTGGCTTCCTTAACTTTGTGTGTTGTCCGCAGCTTTTAAACCCCTAAATTCAATATACATGTACATGCAGTCACCCTGAACATTTTGGACTTGATGGTATGTTGATTATTAAACAATACTTATTTGCCAATAAATAGTGTGCACTGTTGAAAAATATCACAATTTTATAAGTGAAAGATTTATATCATAGTCTGCATTTGAATCAGAAAGGCAGAAATTAATGTCAGGTATTATTAAAGAACTTGGGATTTTCAACAAAATGCTGCAGTTCTGATAGCCCGTCATTTTCATTAAAAAAATAGTAGAAAAAAGTGGTCTGTACAGTAAATAAATTACAGGAAAAGTAATAACGGAGTATGCCGTATAGACATGGTGGAAAGTCACATATCTTGATTACATATTACTTCTTACTTTTCGAAGGAACATTACCACCATTATACAAATGTGTGGCTAATTTGACCTACATTTTTTTCTATTTGTCTGAGCACTGATCTCACAAAAAGAGATCAGGTTCAAGACCTGACCTTTAATATCTGAATGTACACTCTTCATTTACATGTTTTTCTAATATTAAGGGAAGATACATTATGAGTTACTGAATTTACTCTAAACTTTTTTTATTGGTAGTTAATTAGCATGGCTGTTGTTCTTATTTTTATTACACACCATTTATCCCAAACAAGAAACCTTTAGTTTCTATAGTGCTTTCAAAGTCAAATGAAAACTGTAACAGTTGTAGATATGGGTCTGTTTTAGGACAGAAAGTTTATCCATTATTCATTGGAACAATTAATCTTATCCTCTTGTTTCAAGAAATGAAGCTGGTCCCTCATTAATCCACAGCCTATTCAAGTTGTTTTATTGCCTTAGGCAGTACTTAAACCTTTGCTTCAATTTCTCCATTATCAGTATGTTATGTAAGATTACATAACAAAGATATGTCAGAGGGGCCATAAAGTACACTATAGTCCAATTTTGAGCACTGAACCATAATTTTACTAAGATCTTACTGTAATTAGTTTAGTTTATACTTATAGTTAAATATAGAAGGTAGGTATAGTGGAACGAACGACAAACAAAGGATTATGTTAAAGTTTTATTTCAATTCCTACGTTTCGACCATAACTATGGTCTTCATCAGGGATACAAAATGACAGAAATGCTGTACTGAAGTATAAAACAAAAGGTGTTTTTGGTCACGTGATTAAAATCTAAAAATAGAACGAAATTAAAAGATGTAATTTTATATGTCTTATTGATGTATGTTGTTCATATTATTTAGGTGTTATCAAAGATTCCATAAATGCTGTAAATTTTAATGATTGGTTCCTTTTGGTACTCGAATTCATCTTGGATGATGGTGTCATAATATATCTTTATCCATGGATCAAAGGATTATGAAATAACTTGACACAAATGTTCAACATCATGAGACGGACTGTCATGCGCAAGAACCAGGTCCCTAAGTCTAAGGTCAAGGTCACACTTAGAGGTTAAAGGTCAAACTCAAGAATGACTGTCTCAGCATTTCTTCTTTATGCATGAAAGGATTTTGATGTTACATGGCACAAATGTTCACTACCACGAGACAGAGTGTAATGCGCAAGAACCTAGTCCCTAAGTCTAAGGTCAAGGTCACACTTAGAGGTTAAAAGTCAAACTCAAGAATGACTGTCCGGAGCATTTCTTCTTCATGCATGAAAGGATTTTGATGTTACTTTTCACAAATATTAATGTTCACCATTAAGAGATGGAGTGTCATGCGCAAGAACCAGGTCCCTAGGTCTAAGGTCAAGGTCACACTTAGAGGTTAAAGGTCAAACTCAAGAATGACTGTCCGGAGCATTTCTTCTTTATGCATGAAAGGATTTTGATGTTACTTGGCACAAATGTTCACCACCATGATACTTAGTGTCATGTGCAAGAAACAGGTCCCTAGGTCTAAGGACACACTTAGAGGCTAAAGGTCAAATTCAAGAAAATCTTTGTCCGGAGCATTTCTTCCTCATGTATGGAAGGATTTTGATGTAACTTGGCACAAATGTTCACCACCATGAGCTTCCTTTGTTTTTAGAATTACTTCCCTTTGTTTTTACTATGAATAGCTTATATTGTAACATTTTTATTACTCGCCGTAGAGAAAAATCAAGACTACTTTTGTGTGGTACAACATGCATGTTACATCCAATATTTAGGTGAATTTTGACCTATCTCTATTTGGTAAGGAGTTAGTCCTTTTGACAGCTGGCGGGAATGACATGTTGCACGTGGGCATCTAGTTTAGTTTTTTAGCAATTTGCTTACAATTTTGCCTCTTGTACAGATCAAAATCATGTAGTCTGATCATAACCTGCACTGTTAACTTTTCAGTCAGTAAATTGTCAGTATGTGTATCAGTTATTAGTTGTAAGACTTAAAACAAAATGCAATTGCTAATTTTTCTTCTTAATTTATTGTAGAAAAAAGCGTCATGTAAATGCAGTGATGAGGGAAGTTCAATAGACCAAGATATAAAAACAACAGAAAACAGTCCATCATTGCAATTGTTAACTGAAGGATTATGTGGTGATCCAGATGGCTGTATCAGTTTAGAAGATGAAGTTCTGTTTTTATTCATCATATTACCTTGGTGATGAGACTTGACATCATACGCATAAAAGTAGATTTTTCAGTTTCAACGGAATTAACGAATAAGGAAAACAAAAGCATCAAATGAAATGAATTGATAATTGAGGTGAGACAATGGAACATTTGATGTATTGACAACATGCAGTTAACATTAAAGAAGAACTTCGCTGAGTTTACTCATATTTGGAACTCATGTACATTGATTTTTTGAAGATGAAGATAAGGAAAGAACAACAGTAAACTCAGCAAATTGATAGCTCACAAGAAACATCATTTGGCTAGACAACATCCATATTGGATACAATCCAAGTTGCAGCTGAAGTGATAATGCTACGCTAGCTGTGAATTTTTGTTCTTTTAAGAGAAGTCATTGAAACTCTAAAACAGTAGCTGATGATGAAGAATATAGCACGCGAAATAACCTTAGTAATTTATATATATAATTGTAATCACAGCATGGTGAATGCAAGCTCAAATATCAAGGTCGCACTTTGAAACAAATGGACGCATCAGAACTTTCAACTTTTTTCAATTTTTTCAGGTTGTAACTTTTTAATGCATCGAGAGATTTTGAATTGATTTGGACAATGCAGAAATGCAGTGCTTTGGCAATTTAATAGAATACTATTTAGTACTGCAGTACATACAGTATTGGTTACTACATAACTAGAGTACTACAGTGACATTAATAACAATGTTATTGGTTGCTCAGATGAGCAACTTAAATGGAACTCAGTTCTCTTGAAGAATGAATCTTCATTGCAGCTTTCAGCATGTTCAGTCATAATATTCTTGTGTATGAAAAACAAAAATAAAAAATAGGAAAAACTGAAAGAACAGGACTGTTTATTGTAGTGGCTAATTTTTATTCACTCACCTTCAAAACAATTTACCAATGTCTCGACCTGCGAAAATGTTTCTATACCCCAGTTGCACAAAGTGTATATAAAGGAGTATACTGGATTCAGCTTGACTGTCTGTCCGTCTATCTGTAGACTTATGGAACGCAATCCCTGAAAAACTCTTGGTTAGAATTAAATTATTATTCACAGAAATGATACGTTCCATGCCTTGATGTGCATGGTCCATGTTTCTGATAACTAGGTCAAAGGTCACATCAAAGAGCTTTTGATAGTAAAATATTTTGCACCTTATCTCCAAAACCCCTTACCACAATTAAATGATATTTCACAAAGTAATAAATACCATGCCTTGTTGGAATTGGTCAATGTTTTGGGTCACTACGTCAAGGTGACAGGTGTTTAAGATAATTAAATATTGTGCACTCTGATTTTCTTAACCCTCTGGTCAAAATAATGCTATACAGAAGAGATAAATAGCATACCTACAGTCGTTGTGCATAGTCCAATTATAAGCATCAAATGTGATATAATTAAGAATACTGTGTCAGTATGGCGTTCAGAGATGAGGGCAGCAGGGGGGGTGGGGGGGGGGGGGGGGTTGGTGTATTCATTACCTTCAGTGATAGTTCTATTTTATTATGCTACCTTGAGGTGGTGGTGTGGGGCATGGTTATAGTGCCGCTTTGACTATGGTGTGTTCATCCATTCTTTTCTCCCTCATTTGTTCGGGACCTATTTCACAGTAACTACTTGCGTGTTCCACTTGATCGATTATTTTACACAGAGTTATACAAAGTCTATGAAGCTGTATCCGGCTACCTTACCACTGCTTTCGTTTAAATGCCTTGAGATAAAATTCAAAGTTAAAAATAAATGCATGCCTTAATTATAGTTTTAGCTAAATGGTAGAGCTGCTATGGGGCAGTAATTGCGTGTTTGCATCAATACAAGTCATGGGTTTGATCACTTTAATGCCAAATTAAGCAAGTTAGGCAGTCCATCTGTAACATGTGCAATGAGTAGGGGTGCGCGATAAGACCGGTATATTGCAATTTCCTTGAGATGCGATACATACCGGTATGGTTACACCCCGTACTGTGGTATTTTCAAGTAAGCGAAAAGCTGCAATTTATCTGTCATTTCTTAGCCGCGTGCTTTTTCTGTGACGGCAATGACAGGCAGTAACTAATAACTGTCGGTATATAATTCAGTCGTTAACAAACAGACTTTAATGACTTTGCCAAAGGAAGTGTGAATGCCTCAAAGTAAATTTTATTTAAGAAGTAATAAATGTGTCCCTGTATTTGTTGTTGAATAAAACACAGTCAGGAGTTCAAATGCGTAGTAACTTTTAGAAAATGAGTACATAATATGAGTGATTTAATTTTTTGAATTTGAACGACTATTTCATTTATGAAAGAACACCCGTTCCAGCACTGTTTACGTTTAACTAACAATTATTTGGAGCACTAATACACAGCTATTAGCCACAAAGGCCGAAAGCCTGAGTGGATTTTAATAGCGCATCAGTACGACAGATAATTGTTTATAAGACGATTACAATGCTGAGAAGGATTTTATTTTGATTATAACATGACCAGATATTACAAAAGGTGAATTAATGCAAAGCATTATGTGAACACTCATTTAACGTCATGCGGTGCAATATGATGTCATGTTTACAGCATATCGGTTCCTGCATTGTTTATGGTTTAATATAGCATAGTTTTTCAACTGTTTGTATATAGAGACAAAACCGTGAGTCATTTTAGAGTAAACAGTAAAATGTTGGCACATATTTATTATTACAATTTTTTCTTGCACGTCTGTATTCAACTTGTAGCAGTACATCATTGTTACTTGAAAACACGAAATGCAATTGGACGGCTTGTTTACATACGTCTAGCAAATACTTCCTTTTTGGCACGTCGCCCTTTGATATTTTTCCTTAGTACTGTATTTTATCGTAAAATATTAAACAAGCTTATTATGTTTATATAGGAAACATGGCCACTCGTGTTAGTAAAACTCTTGATATATTACTATACGTTTTGCAATTTATTACGATATGAAAAGTCTGGCAACAGCGATTCCTATAGTAGTTAATCTCGAAAGCGATTATATTATTATCAAGAATATGGAAATTTTGTACATGCATACATTAAATCTATGTTTATTGAACCAGAACCGTGGCCATTTATGTTGTCAACTGCCGATGTTACAGTTTTATTTTGATAACTGAAATCATATGATCGAGCAGGTTTAATTTCATTAAATGTATATCTACTGGTTATAGATTGTTCATAGTAACATAATAGGGAAAATTGGAGGTGCTGAATTATTTGTATCTATCACAAGGCCTTCCCCTCGCACTCCATCTTGTGGGATATTTACCCGCTTATTTTACAATGGTTATGATGAAAAGGCAGAAGTAATGTTGTAACAGGCTGGTGGTATTTATACTTTGTTTTTTGAAAATAAGAAACAATAAAACAATCATAATCTGACCACATTATAAACTTAACATGTGTGATTATACTCCCGATTTTTAAGTTTGTACGGATAGGCCTAATTTTACAGTGGAGAAACACATGTGGCGCATGCGCATTTGCTACCCCGGAAAAAACGGCAAAAAACGGAGGAACTCGCTTTTCACGCATGCGCATTTGATACCCCGGGAAAAAAACCGGGTAAAAACGGGAAAAAACGCAGGAACTCGCTGTTCACGCATGTGCAGTGCAACCAGCCGTTTTATTTCACGGGGCGGGCAGAAAAACGCGTTTTTCAAACGGTGCGAGCCGAAAAACGTCCCGTTTCGTAAACGGGCGAAAAACGGGCGCTGCTCGCGTTTTCCTGCCGAAAAACGGAACAAAAACGTGAGCGCCACTGTATGTTCTTAAGATTTCTTCATCTAACTTTCAAATTTCATTGCTAATGACATAAGGGTTGTAATGTACTCAAATTTTGTATGTCGAGGTCATTTTTGACAGAGTTATGCCCTTTTTGTACTTGGATTGTTTCACGAAAACTTAACATTGGCTATAACCTGATAACTTTGACATTTCTTAAAGCTGCTTGCTCTCAGTTACTGTTGAATTTTTGTTTTAAAGATTGACAACTTATTCATTAAAATAAAATGAAAGACTGGAATCAAAATATAAGCAAGAATCTAGATAGGAATTTGAAGAAATCTATTGAAAATGTTGGTTTCAAGGAACTGCCACTGAACATGTTTATATTGAAATTCCGAAAGCGTTTGCTTATTTTTGTAAATTTAGATATATGCTGGACATAAATTTATGCTGGAGCCTTTTTATATGACCATATGTTCTAAAATACGTTATTTACATACAGTTTTGAGAACTTTATCTTTTAACCAAAATCTGAGAGCGAGCAGCTTTAAAATCAAATTTTCAAATTGTATTGCTAATGAATAAATGAACGTGATGCCACAAAATTAGAAAGGTAGGTTACAGAGTTATGTTCCTTTTTGTACTTAGATTTTGTCACAAAATTATTGATTATTTTGACAAGGTGTAAGAGCGCGACAAAATAGTTCTTTTTAACACCAATCTTAGTTTATAGTAAATACAAGTACTTTCCAGACGCATCAGCTGAAATGTTGATGGTCATATAAATCATACAGAAGAACATGATTGTTGTTATTGTTGTTGAAGCTTCCTTTATAATTATCAATTTAAAGTCTTGTGTGATATAGGGCACTGTCATGCATATATATCAGTAACCACTTGAAATATTAATTTACAACTTTGCGGTAGTGTTCAGGGTTATTCTTGACTTAACATCTTGCTCTTTACGGCCCTTCTTTGCACTTTGATGATACACAGATTCTTGTCTTTGCCTTTTACTGCCTAAACTTTTTATTTATTGGTAAACACTGAGACAGCTTTTGTTATGCATTAAAATAAGTTATGTTAATTTTAAACTTTCTTGCAATGTATACATCTCCATACTTTAAATCAAATATATTTGCATCAAAATAGTAACCAGTAACCCACTCTCTAAAGCAGACGTTACGTAACGTCAATAACGTTAAAGTTAAAAACGCCAACGTAAAAACAACAATATGACGCCTGAAAATACAGATCTTCTATTTATCTGCATTAACAACATTGTTTATATCCATACATGTCTTTAAAGACAATCCCATGCAATTAATATGCAGCAAATATCATTAGTAAAAGCAAACATAAAAGCTAAATTATACATATAGTTTACACCCGCTAAAGAGTGTACAAGATTCGCGACGTCAATAAATTCGTGAACCATCACGCTAATGTTATATATAGCTGGTTGCGGACTGGAAAAAAGATATACAAACATTCATTGCTTCTTTAAATAATATAAATTGTATGTACCTTCCCCCGTTTCCGGGAGTAAGTCAGAGTTACTTCCAGTAGGACTTGAAGTGACTTCGAGTACGGAGAAATATCGCAGCACTTCGCGGGAGTAACACCGCGGTACTTCGAGTGGTTTTACAGATAAATGACTTGAACGCGTTTACGTGATATTAAATTTAGATTTATAATATGAAGTAGAAATTACTATGCTCGTGTTATTTTTTGTGTTGTATACATGGTAAATGTAAAAATAATTGCCGACCGATGTACAACGTGTACACCAAACATCACAACCGATAGTTTTGTTTTGAATAATGTTCATCCGGAACTTTTGAAATAATTTTTCGAATTCTAAACTAACGCACATTTGATAGTAGACGTATTGAAGTTAAATATGTATGCGTTTTCGATGCACTGCCGTCGAACTGTTGTTTCGTGGTTTTATAACGTTTATTTCAGAACACGTACGTGAAATAAAACTGAAAATTCGCTCAAATATGACCATTCTACTACTCAATCAGTGTGAGATTAAAATTAACTAAATACTGGAACCTGTTATCTGTATATACGTATATAGTACGACATCAAACATCAGAAATGAGCAGAATTAGTAAACCAATGATCGCAGGTTAGATCCCAAGTTCGAAACCTAAAGTCACTAAACCCAATCTGCTTGTCATACGGATTAAAGGTACCAACGATAAAAATCGAAAATACATACATACATACATCAAAAATCAATCACAACATTGTTTGAGCCAATAAAATATTTGAGCATTGTTGAATTTATTTAGAATGTCTCTGTTAAAAACAGTATAAGATGTATCATTTCAAACATCCGGAGGTGCCGGACAAAGAATTTCCTGAAACGGACGTCTGACGAGTGGCCTGACGTGGCGATATAGGTACGTCTGACGTTCCCTGCTGAGTCCCGCAGGTTGTATAAATGTAGGAACATCATTGGCGTCCATCTGTAGATAGTTTGTCTTGCAAATGACAAATCTGATTTACTCAGCGTCGTCTGCCGCTATCTTCATATACACTACTCCGGGTTCAAGTGATGTGAAGCGGAAGTGGTGATTTTTGGAAACCTTCGGCACTTTTTTGAATCTATCGCCGGGGAACATCTTCCAGTATCACCAAACCCACCCATTCTCGCTGTATGCAACAGGTAAGTTACTATGAGCCGACTTTGCACCACATCCACCACGTGCTGTAGAGTGTCACAGTTTGAACGACGATACAATTTTTTAATTGTCTCAAACCCGGCGTCGATTAGGCAAAAAACATTCGAGTATGGACAAGTTATAACGTATAAATTTACTTATATTTTTGCTCATGTTTCTCTGTTTGAATCCTGTTTAAGATTTATGACTATTAAAAAGTGGCATGTCCCTCACATTTACATTCTATTTATACTGCTAATTGAGCGAATACTATGAAACTAAGTGAACACTATGCGGTGGCTATCATCGTTCAAGAAAACAAACATTAACTCGAAAATTGTGCCTTTTTATATTTCATTGACAAAAGTAATCGTTTCTTAGACATTACAGTAGTAAGCACTCAAACTAAGCTTGGTGTATATCTAGTTTTCACATTCCTCAAATAAATGAAATTCCTCAGCATGTGAATAACAACTTGTCTCAGATACGGCGGAGGAATAATAAATACACATGTACCTTTGTATAACTCCCAAACTTAAGAAGTCGACGTTTCAAAAATTGATTTTACCAATGCATTATTATATTTACATAAGTAAAGCATATGAGAATTATGCTATGAAACAACTGCAAATAAAGTCATTTATGATAACCTTGTGTGTCTCGGTATATGCATCATATATTTGATGTTTCTATGCCTTCCAGTCATAGTGCGCCATAAAAAGTACGCCAGCACATATCTATTATTGTTCTTTCCTGGAATTTTACATTAGATGAACAGAATGTACCGTTATGAATATTATCTAATACAGTAATAAACATTAAATTGTAAATTACAAAAAGGAGCAAACCTAGCTCAAATGTAACACTTGGAAAAAAAATCCACTAGATAAGTGATGTACACATACATTATGGAACCGAATGTGCATTAAATAATTAGTCATCATTTTCATGTGACCAGTTAAATGAGATAATATACAATTATAGACTAATGTTGAGGTCTATATATAGTTTTGAGGACCTGTTAAAAGTGATCATTTTTCACAGGTCCGAAAAACGATATATTGACCGAAACATTAGTCTACAATTATTATATCGTATACCTCATTAAAAGAAGTGAAAATTATGCGAAAATATTACAGAAATGACGTCTTGAAATCCGTGCAGGTCTACACATTTTTTCCAGGTCTACACATACTTTTGCGGACCCGGCACGTGAGCGCCGTGGTAAAACAAACATGACAAAATAAGATACTATGAATTACCTATGGTTTGGTCCTCGTCGATCAGATAGTTGTATTGTTTATAGCCATCAGCTCTAAAACATAATATCTGAAAATAATTTAAGCACAGAATATTACATGATACATGATTACACACGACTACACAATAATGAATTACAATAATATGTATTGAAAAAAAAAACGAACACACATTGTATCATGAAGTTTAGCATGTAATAACGAATTGTTGAAAGTAAGTTTAAAAAAAAAAAAGTTAGATGTGTACACATGTTTACTTATTCAAATTGAATAAAAAGAAGTTATACCTGCACTTTTCTAGGCTGAATGAAGAATATGGGCCCCTATTCATGTGCATGGTGTTGTAGCTTGACATATTGACTAAAGTCAAACGTGTAATGTACATCATTGGTAGAAAATACATCACCGGCAGCCTGGTTCTGATATGTTGACCTTTCCACGTACTTTACATAAAATTTCCGTTCTCTTCTGGCTAGTCATAGGTGTTGCTGGTACTTTTGTGTTGCCAATAACTTGTCATTTTCGCTCATGGCCAGCTTGATGTCCTGTTTACAGTCCTCACAGGTTTTGCACACATCCTCCTTAGGAGACGCTATTTTTATATGTGGCATACAGTTTTTCCAAATATCTTTAAACGTTGTTAAACCTACATATATTTTTTCAGCTTCCACACAACATTTTACATACTCTGTATGCACTGACTGCTTTGTGTCTGAAGATGGTAAGTAGACAGGGGCCTCTTCCCCTCGCCCCTTTGGTGCTGCCGGCTTAGGAAGTCCCTCCTCGTTTGCATAGGTCAGCAAATACTGGATGGTATCCTTAATAACTTCTGGGGGAAATGCATTTGGGGCACGTCTTCCAGTGTGACCATGGACACCAAGAAAGGTCTCGTGACACACTTTCACTCCGTCAAATGCATATTCATATCGTGACCGTTTACGATCGGTCTTTCATCTATCATCAGTGTTTATCCTTTTAAGCGTGCCCATAATTAGCATTTCTTTTTCATTTTTTGTCATTTCCCTTAAATTTAGAATGTTTGATTCTATCTGTGGAAAGGTAAAGTTGCTGAAGCAGTTCTTTGTACATTTACAGCCACTGTCATAGACAGATTTAACATTGTTAATGTCACTTTGAGGATCATCACTATTTACGTCAGTGTATTCAGTGTGCAAATTCTCTGACTCATTTGGAAGATATACAGGTGTAGCTGTAAAATATATGCTGAGACGAGACTAGTAGTGAGAAAATGAGTGTGCGTTTTACCTCCCAGGAGGTAAAAAAGACACTGAGTGTGCAAAATACCTCCCACTTAAAAAGGGAGGTAAACATACCCAAGACATAATGGTATATAAATAAGAACACCTGTGTGCAAAATACGTCCCATGAAAGCACTGAGGCGTAAAACTGACTGGAACCTGAAAGGAGATCAAAGACTCGGGGAACATAAAAATCATAGATATGAGGTTTACCATGACGAACTTTATTATTTAAATCATACACCATCTGAAGAACAATATGAAATAATATGCGTTTTTATTACAGATAATGGGTACTAATTGAGGAATATTATTCTTGACAAAAAAAATGCTAAATTATGTGAAGTAGCATTGTTTAGTGTAAAAACATATAATCATCCTGAATTAATGACATAATAGTTAAGAGTGTGATCATGGAAAGATCAAATGATGAAGTGTTGAGGAAATATTACTTTAATTCTAAAAAGGCTGCTGCTTTTTCTGGTCCAAAAGTTATTTCAAGTACTCAATAAGAAATACCCTGGAAAATTTTCTTTAAACTTTATAAAGCAATGGATCAATGAACAAGATGCATATGCCTTACAAAAGCCAAGAAGATATAAATTCAAGACCGCGCAAGTTAGAGTGGCGTCTATTGGAGAACAATTAGATGTGGATCTGTTATCCATGGCAAACCTGACTGAATATAATGATGGTGTGAGGTATTTGTTGTGTACTCACTGATGCTTAAAGTTAAGTACATAGGGAGGGAAAACAGTCCAAGTCGTAAAACGCATCGGGCCGTAAAGTGTATTGGTGCTTAAAGTAGATATACATAGGGACGTGAAGCACACTGTGACTGACTTTTAGGTTTAAATGACAATCACCTGGTGCGTAATGTCAAAATAATTGCTTTATGATAGTCTCATTGCGACTTAGTATTATAAATAAATTCTGAAAGATGAATAACTTTATTTTGCACTACGTTATTCGTTTAACACAAGAAATGGCTAATAGTTTAAAGACTAAAGACAACTATCGTAATAATTATGAGGAAAGATATTGAGAAACACTGAAATACGTTAGAAAATCAGTTGCAAAATGCAAATACGTCTGTTCGTTAAACATAAACTTAATAAATATTGAATTCAAACCACGCGCCAGTAATCATTTATAACAGTCAGTGAACCACTTCTATCTGCTCTATTACACAGTCGTTTAGCTAATATGTTAATATACATACATACAATAGTTTTTATAGCAGATTTATATTCTGTTTTGTTTTTACAGTATTTATTACATATGTGATGTTTATTTATTTAGATTTGATTTAAAACTTTTAGCATATCCTTAGAACAACGTTTTTACAAATACACAAAGATGAACGCCTAAATAATTCTTTTATAGTGCAATAAGTGTAAAATGTAATGCAACATCGATATTGTATATTTTGTTTTGCTTCCTAACTTATGTTAAAGAATTTATAATGTGTAAGCTATGGTATTTTTGATTTTGAGCTATATAATGTAAGGTCGCATTATTTAGCATTTCAACTTATGCTTTTTATGAAGCCTGGTCACTTGATTAGTTACAATATGTGTAAATGTTAAAGATTGGTTTGAACAAGTTCCCTGTAATGATAATATGTATGTAGATATCAATCCCTGGAGAACAGGGGGTGAAATTCTAAAACCTGTTTATGTTTAAATCATTCAAACTGTATTGCCAAAAAGGAGAGAAAATCACTTTTACCACATTCATTTAAACAGGAACATTAATGTTTTTAACATGAGGAATTTACTTAAGTAGCAGAGAAATTTACTGAAAACTTAAACCGTTGTTTGATTGAAGTAAACATTAACATTAATTATAAATGGAAACAAAAGTAGAAACTTTCATATTTCAGTGCACAAAATGTGGTTATTACTTTTTGTTTTGGAGAAACCTTTTGCATCATTTTCGAGTATGGCATACACAGGAATATTATTCCAACAAATGCGTATGCTATGAAGAAATATTTTAGGAAAGAAGAACATTTTTGAGTCATCTTAAACATAATCTAGGGACAAAACTGATGTAGAGCGGAGGACTTTAGAAGCCATAAAAATGTAAGCATGATAAATAAGTATAATATTACAATACTTTGAGTTGATCGACATCTCAGTTACCAATTGGTATTGGAAGAGTTAAGACATAATTTTAAAAGGCGATGGATATATTTAGAAAAACCGTTAAATCAAGGAAGGGGACCTTTAAGAGGAACCGATCTCGTGACAGAAAAGATCCTTGGTCCGAAATGTATATACGCATGGTCATACCGTCGGCACAGACGACAGCTATAGCAAAGAGCATGTTGGAACGTCAGTCACCTGGGACTTTGTCTGAACTTGAGCGAACGAAAACGGTGCGAAAAACGCTGAAGCGAAAAAACTCTGGAATAACACCAGGAAGGAAAGGCACTAAAAAGCCCAAAAAGGTGGAAAGTACACCTATAAATTCTGACACTATCACTACTATTGGACCAATACTTAAGTGACTGAACAACTGACTCCTCCTCATTCATAGAGAAATCGTCGACAGCGATGGTTCAGTGTGATATTTGCTTGAAAAGTTTTGGAAGACAGGATAATATGTTACGTCATAAAAAGAGTGCACATTCGAACGAGGATTCTGACGACGATTCTGTGTCGGAAATTTCTGAACGTGAAGACATTTTTGGGTCTAACGATGACGTTGAAATGTCTGGAAGTGATGAATCAGACGATGACTCCAACCGTGCTTGGGATGTTGATCCTTGGCATGATATTATAGTCGAGGTGTTTAACAGCTGTGACACACAGTTCCAAAATGCAGTTCATGAACTCATGGAAGAAGAGGATGGAATCAGTGAAAGTGAAGCCAGGGAAACTGTTTTTAATAACATGAGAAGCACCTATCGAAGGGCTATGATGAATGTCTTTGGTAGAAAACTATTGTGGTTCAACAGTATGAAGGAAGACCCAACGTATAGAAGCATAAAGGATACAGTCAGTCATCTTATTACCATTGAAAACTATGAAAAGGAAGAGGCTCTGAAATACGCCATACAGAAAAGACAGTTTCTGTTTGATAAAATCCTTGACAAGTACAACCCGCCAGACGTTTCCGAAGACATGGACGAAGATTTAGACGTATTTGCATTTTGCAACTGATTTTCTAACGTATTTCAGTGTTTCTCAATATCTTTCCTCATAATTATTACGATAGTTGTCTTTAGTCTTTAAACTATTAGCCATTTCTTGTGTTAAACGAATAACGTAGTGCAAAATAAAGTTATTCATCTTTCAGAATTTATTTATAATACTAAGTCGCAATGAGACTATCATAAAGCAATTATTTTGACATTACGCACCAGGTGATTGTCATTTAAACCTAAAAGTCAGTCACAGTGTGCTTCACGTCCCTATGTATATCTACTTTAAGCACCAATACACTTTACGGCCCGATGCGTTTTACGACTTGGACTGTTTTCCCTCCCTATGTACTTAACTTTAAGCATCAATGAGCACACAACAAATACCTCACACCATCATTATATTCAGTCAGGTTTGCCATGGATAACAGATCCACATCTAATTGTTCTCCAATAGACGCCACTCTAACTTGCGCGGTCTTGAATTTATATCTTCTTGGCTTTTGTAAGGCATATGCATCTTGTTCATTGATCCATTGCTTTATAAAGTTTAAAGAAAATTTTCCAGGGTATTTCTTATTGAGTACTTGAAATAACTTTTTGGACCAGAAAAAGCAGCAGCCTTTTTAGAATTAAAGTAATATTTCCTCAACACTTCATCATTTGATCTTTCCATGATCACACTCTTAACTATTATGTCATTAATTCAGGATGATTATATGTTTTTACACTAAACAATGCTACTTCACATAATTTAGCATTTTTTTTTGTCAAGAATAATATTCCTCAATTAGTACCCATTATCTGTAATAAAAACGCATATTATTTCATATTATTCTTCAGATGGTGTATGATTTAAATAATAAAGTTCGTCATGGTAAACCTCATATCTATGATTTTTATGTTCCCCGAGTCTTTTGCACACAGGTGTTCTTATTTATATACCATTATGTCTTGGGTATGTTTACCTCCCTTTTTAAGTGGAAGGTATTTTGCACACTCAGTGTCTTTTTTACCTCCTGGGAGGTAAAACGCACACTCATTTTCTCACTACTGAGACTCAATACTTATTTCTTGCACTTCCACTTCTTCAATGTCACTATCACACTGCATAGCTTCAGTATCGCCAGTGTTAGTTTGGTTTGCTAAGCCAAAGCATGACAGAAGATCGTTCAGTTCCTGTACAAATATAGATAATTCATAATTAAACAAAGTGATTAAAGAATTTAAAAACTGTGAAAAAAAAGTTCTCCCAGTGGGGGGCGAACCTACACTGGCGTGATTCACAGTCGGACGCGCTAACCTCTAAGCCACTACAGCTTTGGGTGTGAAAGGATATAATAATCAAAGTCTACTGTAGAAAAGTGTTGCCTCGGTGTTAGTCACTCTACATAAATCATGCAAAATCGGTTTGAATAGCCTTAGTGTCTTAAAAAATAAATCAGTTCTGATATAAGTAGAAATCTACTCGAGTCAGTATTATTTTATTGAAATAAATATTGGTAAATTTTAGTTACTAACGGCTGATGACCTTCGGATTTTGCCGGGAATATTCCTACATATCAAACGCTTGTAAATAGAAAATAGATACATATTCCCAGAAGTTAAATCTGTAAATTAATCTGAAAATATTTGTCTCACCAGTACAAAACAATCATGTGATTTAATAATACCTCAAAGGTATCGATGTCGTGTGTTTACAACTAGTCATGTGAAACTATCGGGCGCAGCCATCTTGTTTAAGTTGTTAAGCATACGTCATATTCAACATTTGACGTCACTTTTCTCCGAATAACTAATTAGACGATAACGGCTGTTTATGCTTGACGCGGCTCACATGTACCCATTTTAGAGTTATTGCCCTTTGTTTTTTTCCTTGTTTGGAGCATAACTTGGAAACTACTGGTTTGAATTCAATACAACTTCATAAAATGGTCCAGCACAATGAGAGGAGGTGCAGTGTACAAGAACCATAACTCTATTTTGACAATTACAAAATTATTGCCAAGAACAATATCTCTATTTTAGTTTTTGTTTGGCAAGGTGTTCTGTTACTACTAACTTCCTCAGTTTATACAGCAGTCTTAATTTGGGGGTATTAATCACATTTAGTCCTGGTACTACATACATAACTGGTTCCTTTACAACAGAACATGCTGCCCTTGGTTAACGACTTCATCCGCAAGATAACTAAAAGTATTAATGTCAGTGATGGAGCCAGAGATCAATCTGGTGAATTGTGGCTTACTAGTCCAGTGTGTTATGTGGTTGAATTATGGATCCAAATATGAAGATCTTTTCAAAGAAGTGTGATTTTACATTGAACATGAATATGAAGCTTAGTTTTACAGTGTGATGTCAATGATCAGTACAATTACCAGGGTAAGTGATACATACACCTGGAAAACCATCATACCTTGAAATTAAATGTTGATAGGAATGATAAGCTTACAACAAATGCAATAGTATACTGATTCTTTTACTGAAATATTTTGGTGGTGCAGTGGTTTACGCTCTGAAATACCAATCTTGAGGTCCCTGGTATGAATACCGTCCATGGCATTAGACGTTTCAGTGTTTTATACCATATAGAGATGAACTGGTTTGAAACACAGTCTCACGTGTATCGGTACAATACACCAGACACACAAAAAAACCAAGGGGTCTTTTTGTAAAAGAGCTAGGATCTAGTACCTAGATTCTCTGTCATTTGCATTTGTCTTTTAAACCTGAATCTGATGGGAGTTTTCGCAGTTCATGTACACACAGAACAGGGTTCATATAGTAATTTTACTCTGCGTTGGGAAAATCGGGTTGACCGGTGACTATAAAACAATCTAAATGAAGTTTAACTTTATCAGATTTTATTTATTTAAAAAATTACATTCTAACACAAGCGGCTGCTATTCCTATACAGACATAATTATAGGGAAAAGCCATATTTTAATTAACGTTAAAAATTCAGCACGCTTTTCCAAGGACAGCGTGCGGTAAATGACGCAACTATGTGACGTATGTAAACAAGTACGTCCAATGGTATTTCGCGTTGTATGGATACAATGAAGTAATACTATGCGTTAAATAAAGTTTGGGATAGTTTTCAAAGAACGTCGTTTAGATGCGAAAAATACTACGCAACTAAACTCCTGACTATATTTTAATCAACGATAAAATATAGGGAGACAGTCAGATGATTATTTCTTAATTAAAGTGAGGAAGAATTAAGAACTATAAGCAACTTGTTATACGTTACTTTTTTGTTTCTGATAGTAGGCCCATTGATAGCCATGAGAGTAGTAAAGGTTGGCAGTATGGGGGAAATATGGCAGTATGGGGGATTTATCCAGGCAGTATGGGGGATTATCGTGGCAGTATGGGGGATTTTTATGGGGGAAATAGTGGCAGTATGGGGGATTTTTATGTGTAGCAAAAGGGGGTTTAAGAGTAGTATAGGTTGGCAGAATGGAACAAAAAATATGGCGATATGGAAACGTTTTCGTGGCAGTATGGAAAAAATCGGGGCAGTATGAAAATTTGTTTATGGAAAAAATATGGCAGTAAGGAAAATGTTTATGGCAGGTGGTATGGCCACGTGTATGGATTTTATGGGTAGTGTAGGTCCTTCTATGGGAATATGGGGACACAGAGCACCAGACATCAACGCTAGGGAAATTTCAATGTTTTAAAACACAATGTGTAGTGGCTTGTTTTTGGAAAACTCACTCGTTTAGTTCTAAATGGCGTTTACGACCCTTTTTGCAGTTAAGCTACTTATATTAGTCTTTCTCCATTTTTGTAAATTATGACACAATTATGACAAAACAAGGAAGGTTTCTCCTGTCGAATGAGACCAAGATCAGGCATTACTGTCGAGAATAAAAAAAACTACGACACTTTGAAAACTCGGTCATTTGTAAGCAGTTTTTACGCATTTTGCACCAATTTTTGACAAAGCAAAAGTGCGTTTCTGTATGTTTTCAACACGCATACGTTTATACTTTTTTGTCCTATAAGCAATATTTTTGAATCAATCAATGCCAGAGAAATTTCGCCTCGAAGTCGCAACAAAATTACGGCACCTGTCGCGGCTCAATGAAGAGACCCCTGCCCGAATCGATTCAAAAGTTTTCACCATTTGCGTTGAACGTAAATTATGATAAGTTTATTACAAAACAAGGAAGGTTTACCCTTTCGAATGAGACCAGTTTCAAAGTTTTTCATCGCGAAATAAATAAACAATTCCAGATTGAAGATGAGTGAAAATTTCCGCCATTTTATCTAAACAATTCCTGAGTGACGTAATATTTATTAACAGATCTATCGAAAATGTGACCCTGTTGGGGATTTTCTGAAAAACTGCTTTATAGAATGCCTTTCCGGTCAAAATTTAGACGAGCAGTTAGTGTGTTCCTTGGCCGTTTCGGGATGAAAATATAGGAACATGTATGAAGGTTGTATTTATATGATGTTGCTGAGCACTGTCAATAATTGTTAAATAGCGCTGCCATTAATCAGCTTCAGCCTAAACTTTATTTGTATCTCCGTGGAAAATATGTTGATCACTGTTTAGAGCCAATTTAGTTTTTTTGTAGCCAACTTTGGCACTGCCAGTGTTGGCCCGTACAACTCGGATCATTTTTATGCAGTTGTCTATAAAGACATCACAATGGTAGCTTTTAAAAAAGCTAGAAAGTGGCTAGTGATCTGGAATGGAAGAAAGGACTCTAGCAAGAAAGGAATGTAATGCTAGGTAATTAATTGCATCAGAATAATTATGTTAATGTAAACATGGTTTGTTATCATACAGATGTGTACTTGTGTAGAAGTAATTATTGTGGTTTGAAAAAAGAGTAAATAACACTACAATTTCCTTTCAGTATATGTATTTTGTAAGAACAAAACCCAGTCATTGGTTATGGCTGAAATTCAGAACAAGAAAATGTAGCAATGCATACTCTTACATAGATTAATGATGTTCCTTTCCGTGTCATTTAGTATTTAGTACTTTGTGTTGATTTATAAGTTGCTGAATAAGTGCTATTTGCCACGATATAATCGGCAGTACTTATAAAGTACCTTTAGCCGCTGTATAAATGGCAATCTGACATCAAGCATTACTATATGAGATGAATGACAACCACGCAGAGAGAATCGGTATTCAGATATCCCAACAACCTGTCTAGGCAAAACTTTTTTATTTTTTTTTATAAAAACTACTAAGACACCGAATCTAAATGCTTTAACACCTTGAATTATACCCGTTCGAAACCTAAATATATACACTAGTTAATTACTCTATAAGACTACTATAAGACTACTTATACTATTACTAAAACGTCTACTAAAACTATTCCTAAAACTACCTTACTGGCTATAGATTGATCAAAATTGTGTACACTATGTGCAAAGCCCAAATCCACAAGACTACCCGGTAAATTCCATTCCGAGGAACTATTGGCAGTTTAAAATGATCCTTTAGCGCACGTGCAACAATGGAAGTTATTTTTTGAAAATCATTTTTAAACCTGTCTAACAGTAACTCAAAATATTGCAATCTTATGTCAGTTAAACTGAGCCAAGTGTTGTAACATGAAATGATTATATTAATTCTGAAGATTTCAACCGCTCATTGTATTAAAGCAAAGTAATGCCTGTGGTGTCTTAATGCAGGAAGTCTGGGTATCTGTTTGAAAAAAACAGATTTGATCAATTTGTTTTAAGTCTAACTTGGCCAAAATACTATCTATCCAAAAGCAAGCGTTCCATTGCAGTATGTAATGAAGGCTTTGTGCTACTATACTTGTATTGTTTTGTTTCTATAAGAATTAGTGTTTTCACATTTTAAACGGAAATTTTCGATACTAGTTCCTTTAAAAGACTTGTTTTGTTTATGAATGAAATTAATTTAATTTACATATTTCAAGATATTTATTTGGCAATCTAGGCTAGATAACTAAGAAAACAAGTAGCAACCATAAAATGATTTTTGTAGTTGCTAGGCTACAAACTTAAATATGGAAGTTATTTTTAAAGATTTAGGCTGTAATCATTCATGTATACGTTACAGCTAATTTTCAAATATTATATGTGTATTGGGATAAGTAGAATCATTTTGATTTATTTGACTTATATGTCCACATGACATAAAGCTGGTTGCCATGAACTTTGAACATGAACCACTTTGTCAAATATTAAATATAAATCCATAAATATAATTAAATTTTAACTTAAATTTTCATGACTGATTTTGTTTGGCTGCTTATTCAGCTTATTGTTCTTATTTATGTGTGTATTATAACA
The DNA here is from genome assembly GCA_022818135.1 of Saxidomus purpurata. NCBI lineage: Eukaryota > Metazoa > Mollusca > Bivalvia > Venerida > Veneridae > Saxidomus > Saxidomus purpurata. Next base: position 34,807 of record JAFMSR010000099.1, read on the forward strand.
GATTCTAAGCATTACAACCTCTAAAAAACCATGAAATTTGTGCTAGGCAACAGAAATATATGTGTACTTCTGTGTTGATTGTATTGTGCAGTAGTCATAAACTGATTTTGTGAATTCGTTTTTGCAACAACAACAGAAACAACACTTGTTTGGAGCTTTTCGAATCGTATAGAATAAGCTCGCTATAGATAGATAGATTTATTCAAAATAATATGCATTATCAATACTGCAACGTGCACAAAATGCAATTAACAATACAACAATATGCATTGAATGAATGAAAAGCCATGTCAAAGAATATTATATGTTAAGGATAACACAAAAAAGAGTAGAGATTATCTCAATACTCTTATTTCCATTGTGGTCTTTAAATATAGTGTAGTAAGACAAAGAAAGCCATCTTAAATTAACTTTTTAAATACATGATGTAACCAGTATAGTACATTATGCAGGACATTGGTAAAGTGAGTCATAAATCAATTGAAATGAATATTAAATGAAAGACAATGTGATATTAAAAGATACTAGTAATTCATATCACAGCTGAAATAAAAAGAATAATTTATATATTAATATCACAATTGAAAAGTAAGACAGTAGTAGATTACTATCACAACCAAACATTTAAGAATGAAAGACAATAGTAAAGTGTGTGAAAAATAAGATATTATTAAAACTAAGATGCATTTGAATATTAAAAATCAAAATTAAAATGAATTGTAATTTGCCATACTACTAAAAATGATTAAGGTTTTGTTGAACAAATCTATCTGAATAACATTAATAATGTGAAAAGATAAAAATATTACTATTCTTAGATTAAAAAATATAATTATTGCATAGAATCTATAAAATGATGTTTTACTCTATACTTAAAAACAGAAATGGATGAGGAATCCGCTATGTGCAGCGAATTTGTAAGAAATTCAATCTGAAGGTAAAATATTTTTCTAATATTAGACTTAAAACAAATTGATCAAATCTGTTTTTTCAAACAGATACCCAGACTTACTGCATTAAGACACCACAGGCATTACTTTGCTTTAATACAATGAGCGGTTGAAATCTTCAGAATTAATATATTCATTTTATGTTACAACACTTGGCTCAGTTTAACTGACATAAGATTGTACTATTTTGAGTAACTGTTTAACAGGTTTAAAATGATTTTTACTATGCTTTTAACTGATCTTAGAAACAAAGTACAACAACATTAAAATAATATCATTTCAAACAAATGGTTTTGTTTAATTGAACTATACTGATTCTCTTACTGAAGAGCTACATATGAAATATAGGGTGTAGTTATTAAATAATAACCTTTTTAAATTTGGAGTTGTTTCTTAGATCTGTGCCAGGACGCTAACTGCTTATCTTTCAAATTTATGTTGTTGAACCAGTTTGACTAAACTGTGCCTGCACTAAAAATAAAACAATTCCTGTTCATTACATCTATAGGAATGGGTAGCTATATGAGCACGTTAGAACTAAATGTGATTACTCTGACTACCCATGGGGTTAATCACACTCTACAGTCTACTATTCCGTTCTTTTTCCATTTCCATCACATTATCATAGAATACTAGTCTGTACAGACCAAACAAAAGATACTTGTTCAATGCAAGTATGTTGGGTACAAAATAGGTATATGTACATTTGTTAGCTATAAAATGATGACTACTTAGCCTGTTTTGTGTGTAGTAAGACGTGCAGTCTTACCTATTAAAGGTATCCATATCGCATACCAAGCAAACAAATCATTTTGTCCAACTGGATTGCCAATATGTATCTAAAACACAGATGTATAGTCCAAAGTAAATATAATCTGTTAAATTTGAAAATGTAACTCTCTGTTAATATCAGATACTGACATTTCAAAAGTATCAATTTGTATTATGAGACCATACACATATGTTCAACAATAATAGTGACACAAAAGTAATTAATACAGATCTGCTATTGAATGCTGTTTTAGGTACTTTTTAATAAGCAAGTATGTTCAATTCTTTTATATGTATGTATTCATCTGTAAAAGACAATATAGTTTGTGTCATTTTAAAAAGAAGTAGTGTTATATATATATATATATATATAGAGAGAGAGAGAGAGAGAGCTGTTTTATCTTAATTCAATACTCAAAATCTCAAGATATCATAAGATATCATTCAATTGTTATAGAGTTTTGTTACAAAATCACTTTGGAGTATTTGAAACCCTTGCAGACCATTAAAATATATATACCTGATGTACAGTTTGTGTATCTTGCATCTACAGCTTGACATTTAGCTGTATTGTGAAATTTTATTGTACATTCTGCTGATTTCATGTGCACTGACATTCATCTATTAAGTAAAATACATGTGTGCCTGTAAAAGAAATTCTTTTAGAAAGCTAAATGAATGCAAGTTAGAATTCAAAAGCAGTTTGAATAATAAATTCACTATTTCATTTGTTATATTTAAATGAAGAAACAAAAAGGACATATACATGAATTAGCTATGTCAACAGCATCTGGTACTTCAGTACGTACATAAGAAACATGGTGTCTTAACCCATACATGCCCAACTTGTTGAGACTGGTACAATGTAATGATATAATGGGATTATGTAGCCATTGTAAGCTGTTGTATTCAGCTTCTAGTCTGCATTGTTGACTGCCAGGCCTAAAACAAGGGAAAATTCTATAAAGATAAAGTAATGAGACAATTAGTATACTAAGCAACTGTGGACTAGATTTGATAATATGTCATAAATGCAAGAACACGGAACAATTGAGATTAGTTCATAAACCAGAATTTATGGCAAGTTATTATACTATAACTACTGAACATGCAGGCATTTTTACTACAAAGTTTGATTCTTAACAACTAATTTCACCTACAGACATCTCAATGCATCTTTTGTGTACTGGTTGGTCATATGCAGTATGTTTACTAGAATCTACAACTTCTGAACATGCAGTATCTATATACCACGATATTTACTGAAACCACATATTTAGTTAAAGGTATTTTATCATCCTCAAATAGATCTAGATATCTTTAGCAGCATACATCATTCCCTCTGTGTCAGTTTTACTTCCGAGCCTAATGAAATCGAAAAATGCTCTTGTTGAGAAATAAATACTTACGTAATTAGAAGATAGTACAAACACATCCAGCGTCAACATTAACTATATAAATGCGTATGCAACTTTTCAATCCACTTTGAAAATATAATCATTTATCACTTTGACCTTCACGGAAATACACCGTTTATGACGTAATCGGTACTCTGAATATTAATCAATAGCTTGTGATATTTGAAATGTCATAGGTTGTATACCACGAAATGAGACTCCTTGATGATAACTGCATGTAAGACAGTGATTAAAAATAGCGAACCATATTTCTTTGAACATTTACAGATCAGTTTATTTAAGCAAACGTGTCCAAATTCAAGATAAAAAATGGCACTTGTTAATCTCGCGTTTTCTCGATAACGACGTCAACGGCCAGTGGCCTAGACTTCATATAATGCAGAGTTCGACTGCACTTTAAACTACGTGGGTGCTTCACTAAAGCAATTGCAAGATTCATACATAAAATGAATCATGATCTGAAACAAACTCAACACACACTTGTTTTAAAAGAGAACTTCAATATTTGAATGTGATTTTGGTATAGTATGTAGTGTAAGGTCTGGGTCGGCGTGATAGCTCGGTAAGCAGTGAGCGTTGCACGTGCGCTAAAGGATCATTTTAAACTGCCAATAGTTCCTCGGAATGGAATTTACCGGGTAGTCTTGTGGATTTGGGCTTTGCACATAGTGTACACAATTTTGATCAATCTATAGCCAGTAAGGTAGTTTAAGGAATAGTTTTAGTAGACGTTTTAGTAATAGTATAAGTAGTCTTATAGTAGTCTTATAGAGTAATTAACTAGTGTATATATTTAGGTTTCGAACGGGTATAATTCAAGGTGTTAAAGCATTTAGATTCGGTGTCTTAGTAGTTTTTATAACAAAAAAAAATAAAAAAGTTTTGCCTAGACAGGTTGTTGGGATATCTGAATACCGATTCTCTGCGTGGTTGTCATTCATTTCATATAGTAACGCTTGATGTCGCATTGCCATTGATACAGCGGCTAAAGGTACTTTTATAAGTACTGCCGATTATATCGTGCCAAATAGCACTTATTCAGCAACTTATGAATCAACACAAAGTACTAAATACTTAATGACACGGAAAGGAACATCATTAATCTATGTACGAGTATGCATTGCTACATTTGCTTGTCCTGAATTTCAGCCATAACCAATGACTGGGTTTTGTTCTTACAAAATACATATACGGAAGATATTGAGAGGAAATTGTAGTGTTATTTACTCTTTTTCCAAACCACAATAATTACTTCTACACAAGTACACATCTGTATGATAACAAATCATGTTTACATTAACATTATTATGCTGATGCAATTAATTACCTAGCATTAAATTCCTTTCTTGCTAGAGTCCTTTCTTCCATTCCAGATCACTAGCCACTTTCTAGCTTTTTTAAAAGCTATCCTTGTGATGTCTTTATAGACAACTGCATAAAAATGATCCGAGTTGTACGGGCCAACACTGGCAGTGCCAAAGTTGGCTACAAAAAAACTAAATTGGCTCTAAACAGTGATCAACATATTTTCCACGGAGATACAAGTAAAGTTTAGGCTGAAGCTGATTAATGGCAGCGCTATTTAACAATTATTGACAGTGCTCAGCAACATCATATAAATACAACCTTCATACATGTTCCTTTTTCATCCCGAAACGGCCAAGGAACACACTAACTGCTCGTCTAAATTTTGACCGGAAAGGCTTTCTATAAAGCAGTTTTTCAGAAAATCCCCAACAGGGTCACATTTTCGGTAAATAGATCTGTTAATAAATATTACGTCACTCAGGAATTGTTTAGATAAAATGGCGGATATTTTCACTTCATCTTGGAATTGTTTATTTATTTCGCGATGAAAAACTTTGAAACTGGTCTCATTCGAAAGGGTAAACCTTCCTTGTTTTGTAATAAATTTATCATAATTTACGTTCAACGCAAATGGTGAAAACTTTTGAATCGATTCGGGCAGGGGTCTCTTCATTGAGCCGCGACAGGTGCCGTAATTTTGTTGCGACTTCGAGGCAAAATTTCTCTGGCATTGATTGATTAAAACACTATTGCTTATAGGACAAAAAAGTATAAACGTATGCGTGTTGAAAATATACAGAAACACACTTTTGCGTTGTCAAAAATTGGTGCAAAATGCGTAAAAACTGCTTACAAATGGCCGAGTTTTCAAAGTGTCGTAGTTTTTTTTATTCTTGACAGAAATGCCTGATCTTGGTCTCATTCGATAGGAGAATCCTTCCTTGTTTTGTCATAATTGTGTCATAATTTACAAAAATGGAGAAAGACTAATATAAGTAGCTTAACTGTAACAAGGGTCGTAAACGCCATTTAGAACCAAACGAGTGAGTTTTCCGAAAACAAACCACTACACATTCTGTTTTAAAACATTGAAATTTCCCTAGCGTTGATGACTGGTACTCTGTGTCCCCATATTCCCATAGAAGGATCTATACTACCCATAAAATCCATACACGGGGCCATACCAACTGCCATAAACATTTTCCTTACTGCCATATTTTTTCCATAAACATTTTCAATACTGCCACGATTTTTTCCATACTGCCAGGAAAAAGTTTCCATATCGCCATATTTTTTCCATTCTGCCACCCTATACTACTCTTAAACCCCCTTGTGCTACACATAAGAATCCCCCATACTGCCACTATTTCCCCCATAAAAATCCCCCATACTGCCAAGATAATCCCCCATACTGCCTGGATAAATCCCCCATACTGCCATATTTCCCCCATACTGCCAACCTTTACTACTCATGAGAGGTACCGGTTTATTGCAGAAATACTTTGCATGATTCTGGTTATTCACTTAATTTCAAATTTATTTGGCATTCAAATGTTTGTAAGTTAGATCAGTAATGTTATGGAATACTGGAACACTTGTTATGGGGACTATTTGCAGTGAGTTCCAGCTAAAGCTAAGTGACTAAGGCTTATGACAATAAAGTGATTACTTGAATAATTTCCGCCCATCACCAGTACATTAACCCCTTTTATTAAGCCTAGCGTTACTTGTCATGATAGTATTTATTCAATTGTAACATTTTAATTTATTTAAGATTTTAATGATACTTCAAGTGTATAAAGCAAAAATGGAGATATGAAGTGTAAACTGACTTGAACATTAAACATTTCCGAAATTTGTAAATTTAAACATTTTTTTTATTAAATAAAATGTACAGGTGTGACTAGTCATTTTCTTAGTTAGAACATTTCCGAAACGATGGTCACTATTTCGACCGAATATATTGGACGATAAAGCCTAGAGAATGATGTAAACGAATGGTGAAAGCTTTACTGAATATCCCCTAAAACTGGCGAGGAAATATATATGCGCATGCGTAATGTCGTTTTCTCGTTTCACGCGGCGCATGCACAAATGTAAATTCACGTTTCACGGTACGCATGCGAAGAAGGTAATTCTCGTTTAACGGTAACACGGTTAAACGATCACCGCATGGTACACGAACGAAAAACGGTTATTTTCCCGAAAACGCGGAAGTGAAACGCTGGCGGTACTGTATCGTATACATGAATACCTCACATAAAACCGTTAAAATAGCTAGACTCCCTTTACAATTTTTAGATCCTATGTCTATATATCTTACAACTTTTATACTTACGAGCTTTACATGTTGTTCACTGATATGCAAATGGTGTTTGTGGAACTAATGGAGATAACTGAGTAATTACGTTACAGTATTGATTGTAAATGTTTAATCCGAGAAAACAAGATATGATTCAAATTCTCAAAATTATTAATGACGTCTTCCAAAAAAGTGATGTTGTTTTCATCGTGCTTTATGTATATGTACGCTTCAAGACAGTTAGGGACTTGCACGTCACCCACCGTTTGCGCACAGGTACATTTAGATTTTTACCATATCATAATTGTTGAAATAACAATGCACACAAACTCGCCAAACTAAAAATAACTCTTTTTATAAAAGTTTGATAAAAATGTTCGCAAAACACAAAACGTGTGTTTGTGCAGTTTAAGCATCTTGGTGTATGCACGTGTACGCGTCAAGACAGTTAGCGACTTGCACGTCATCCACTGTTTGCGTACAGATACATGTATATTTTAATGTTTAACCAAATTAGAACTTTTGAAATGAAAATGCACATAAACGCCAAAAAACTAAAACTAACTTGTTTTAGAAGTATTTTAATAATGCTCGCAAAACACGGAAAATGTTTTTGCGTAGTTTAAGCATCGTGATGTTTGCGCGTGTACACTTCAAGACAGATAGCGACTTATACGTCACCCACCGTTTGCATACAAGGACAAGTAGAATTTAATGAATCTTTTGCGACGATAAATGGACACACACACGCCAAACTAAGGATAACGTGTTTAAAGATGTATCTTAATAGTACTCGTATGTATGTGGTCATCTGTGTATTTGATCCACAGTTTATGTTTCAATGCACTAATGTGGCGATTTTGCAACTTGACTTCTAAAACACCTGGTGTGTTATCTGAGACATATCGGTCATATTGCATATTAACGAAGTGTTCATGCGTGTAATTCTTCGCTAGTTTTAGGTTGTATACACCAAGAGTGATATCCCTTAATTGTTCTTCTGACAAATAAGGAAAGTCGACAGTTCTTGTTGAATCAATTTTGTTTTCATGTTCAAGGTCTACTCTCAAGCTGACTTTCTATTTGTTCTTGTAATACATTGTTTTGTTTAGATAGTTCTAGCATTTTTGTAGCAAATTCAATATCATTGAGACAGTCAGATGAGCTAGACAAAAGCCTGTGTATTTGTTAAAAACAGACCCCATTATTTGTTGGGAAACAGACAAATATGGCAGCTGAGAGTTTGGAATAGTTTTATAAAAAGAACCTGCATTGTTTTAGACGCGAATTTACCGACTCTACAACCCATCTCACCTTTGTTACCAAGCGGGAATGGTTTGCATCTTTGACAGCTGGTTGACGTTGACCTTTAAGTAAGAACGACGGCATTTCTGTTTTTTGGCGATATCAGTTAAAAGCGGAAGTGCATCCCTGAAGCCACAATCAACAATGAATACGTCATCATCATTTATCCATACGACAAACAAAACAATAAGAATGAGAAGCCCCAGCACGTGGGATTTCTAAATGGACAGTTTCTTGGACATAATTTACAAGGGAAACCTGCGCTGCCCGTTCTCTGTTAGATTGACAGGTTAGGTCGTGTTCATCGTCTGGCTGCTGCAATGATCGCCTTTGAATTTCTTTATGTGCTAAAAGCCTGCATACTTTGCCATTCTCAGTTACTTGGATATTTTTGTCCTCTAAATATTTCGTTATGTGCACATTATCCCGTCCAGTCAAACTTCCTCTTTCACTTGGTTTTGTTCTTTTACAACAAATGACGCAAGAATAACTTTTATCCATTGTCCACTGAAAAGCATATTAAATCAACTACAGACTAATGATATAATTGAATTTCATAGCCTAAATTTCATTTCATACACTATATTGACCGGACAAATTAACTTGATCCGGACCATGAATATATTATTTCGTGATAATGCCGAATAAACCATTTTCCGTGAACGAATCATGCATTCACGGTACTTGTCGATTCAATGTTGTTAGGTATTACTTTATGATCGGAAATATAAGCTTTAACTTACAGGTGTATATTCAACCGTAGATAGTCGGTTACCATGCATAAGTTCCGGTTAGCGATGTACATGTTCAAGTCTCGTGCACATGTCATTTTGCTATCCGACTATTTTTTTTACCTAAATATCTAACATGTCTTAACAAATTGTTAAGTTTGAAAAAAGAGCGCAACTGCCTGAGTTATAGAACAGTTCGATATGCAGTCGATCAAGGAAAGCTAATTATTGTTTAACACGTGCATGCATCCTTTTAGTAAAATGAAAGTCGAATTTTCAGAAGAAATTAATCGCAATGGGACTAAGTAAATGGCGGTCAGGAGGATCTGGTTAATCTGCCAATTAATAAATAACTTGAATTGTATTTCTTTTTTCAATCAAGTTAAGACAAAAGAAAAATTCATAACAAACACTTAGGACTGACTTGGAGAAAACCCGAAGAGTGAGTTCTGTTGTCGTATGTGGACGGACAACTTAATTATGTTTTATGCCTAGTACATAATTATAAATCTTTGTTTGCGTTGAATTCTATACAACTTCGTCAAACAAATAGTTATATATAATTTATATTACAGGATACACATATTTCGGACCCTGTATTATATGTATGCGTACATTTTCACCAGGTGCAATTAAAATAATTATATTGGAATGAGCTTCGAACACGCATCATTCATAAAAAAAAAATATCTATATGATATCAACAAAAAACACAATTCATGTATGTACAATGACGATATTACATCTAATGTTGTGGAAGAAACTTTAGTATAGTTTTATCATCACACGTGTAGATCTTACTTCTTTCGAAATTCAAACATGTTTGCATTCAGGTACCAGTAAGATATTTTCAAAGATGACATATTCAATGATAATAAACACTTACCATCAATTTCAAGTTGGTACTCTCATGCGCTGATATACGTTTTCGTAGTGCAAATATATATAATTTACGTTTTTTTGTCTATTTCGATGGAATTTACGTACAGTACAGCACAGGCGAAACCCTGCGCATATGCGTCCATGCAGCATGTAATTAAGAGTCTGAAAGCATGTAGATGCGGCGGGAATCAAACGCGTGACGCGGCATCGCTAATTGTATGCGGCATTCAATTGCCGCATCCGAAAGACAGAATAGCAATTAAGCGCGACAACGAGTCCCGCTGCGTGATGTCGCGTGTCTCGGTGTTATGCTACGTGTTATTTTCTATACAGGTAAGAGCGATGAAATAAAATAAAATATACTATTGTACACATGTATAAAACTGTGTTTTGCAATAATGATGTACAATGTATTCCATGTTGTAACCCATACATTTTCATTCTTACATGTATTTAGTATTTATACCAGTAAGATTTAGTAACCATAAAAACATGTATGTAGAAACGTGTTTTAGAAATGTGTTATGAAAAAGTAATACCTCACCCCATACGGCTATTTGGAATAAATTATTATTTCATATAAATGTTTTTCTAACTGTTTGAAATTGTTCAAAGTGAAATGTGTATCTTTACATTTTTTTACATTCAAATTATTACCTTGGTAATCGTATAGTTAGGCTATTAACACTAGTTTAATCATTATCAAAGATGTGTTATATTCCCCGTCTGTAATTTTTCAATAGTGAACATTTTATATAGCTTTATGTTATTATCTTAATGCAGTGATCGACATATACTACATCGAATGACACTGTACTACCAAGAAGACAAAGGTTAAAAATAATAAAGCATCATAATATTTTTAAACGTGAAGAAGAAATAAGTGTATTTTATAAAGGATGGGAATGAAAAAATGAAAATCAACTTTTTCTCGAATTTTACTTCGAAACTGTCATATATGGATAGAAAATAATATAACTAAGAAAATGAATACCCACAACCTTATGTTTATATTTAAAAAAACATATTTTACTGTCATTTTCGACTTTTATGTGATGTGCTGGCTGCTTATAATCTAGTACGTAAAAAAGTCCGGCAGCGATGATAAATAAGCGGTGAAGTATAAGATTATCTATCACCGGTAAATGCGCGGAAATAATTATGCATCTCATAGGTGAGAATTTTTTCTCAATTTAGTACACACTATATACATGTATAATGTAAGGGGTAATGACACACACACACACGACCACACACACACACACACACACACACACACACACACACACACACACACACACACACACACACACACACACACACACACACACACACACACACACACACACACACACACACACATACTGGTATATGGTGTAGAATGAGGACACGTGATTTCCACCTTCAAATGGGGACACCACTTTCCACTTATTCTACAGCCTTCAAACTTCGTTACGATACCTGCCATGTCTCATTTGACAGATTTTGATATTTATTTTGTCTATATATCGTATAATTTATCGCTTGATATTTCACGAAACAGCGGGGACATTTTTCTCACACTGACACACTGAGGACCCCACCGTCCTTTGGGGTCAATTACCTGCACTGACAAACTGAGGACAGTACCGTACTTCGGGGACTTTTTTCTCACACTTACACACTGAGGACCCCACCGTCCTTTGGGGTCAATTACTTGCACTGACAAACTGAGGACAGTACCGTACTTCCGGGACATTTTTCTGACACTGACACACTAACTCAACCTTCGGGGACGTTTACCTCTCACTGACACACTGATGGTAACGGACAATCGTTTAGGGAGTTCGCATCCCTACATTGGGGACATGATGCACTCTTATAATATTTTACTTCAGGATATCGGTAAATCGCAACTTCAGTGAATATTAACTACTGATATATTACGAGCGAGTAGCGAGAATAACGCAGCACATTTGTAGTTTTGCAATACGAAACACGTCTTTTAAATATGACTTACTGCGGAAGACTTTCAAAGAAATAACTTCGCCTTTCTTCCATTATTTAAATGATTCTGTATTCTGTTTAGGAAGTTCGTTATGACATTTAATATTAGGGTCATTTTCACTTTTTTAACCATCTTAAAAATAAATTATTAACGCCCTCGGTTATGAGTACAATGTATAATGTTATAGCATTTTTTTCCAGCAAAATACCGTCATGTTTGGCAAAAGAAAACATTTCTTAGTTTCATTTAGGTTTAATATACATACTTCAATGGGTTTCTGACACAGTAAGTTTTACGAAAATATATATGAATGCCATACTTCGGTATGATATCGTTCGCCGGCGATTTTAGGGTTAAGCAGTAAGAAATACCGTAAGACATTGTGGTAAGGTTCCCCTCACAATATGAATGGCAACGACAAACAGTTCAAACATTTGTTGGTGAGTTTCTCATAAAATATATTGAAATTAAGTTAATTCATACAAAGACTTGTCCAGTAGGCAAGATGCTTTAGAGCTAAAGTCAAAACTCGAACCAGTTTGCCTAGAGTTCGAGTTGTTACATACATTCAAGTGACTGCAGTCACTTGAATTTTTAAATAAGCAAAACGCTTAAAATGCACTATAATCGGAGAAACAGCATGAAGATATAAATAAAAATGCCACCTTGTAGATCTGATAATTAATGAATTATCTGATGTCTATATTGCACCAGGTGGATGAGGAACTGTATTCGGATCAGAGGTAAAGTGTTGTTTCGTATATATAGACCTCCATTTTCAACAACTGAGCTGTATCCATTTACAGTGAATGAATGCTTCAAATACACACACAGCTCTCCGGGAAGCTACATTCGAAATAGCGTGGAATAGCAATAAAAAAGATAACCACTCATTTTAGATGGTCAGCTTTAAAGAGTTTACTTGATTTAATCTAATGACAACACTTGTGAGATCCGGCAAAAGTAAAAGGTAACAGCGATAAACATCATAGTTACCATTCCATTTTCTACAGCCCTGATTCGAACAATACACATTTTTGTAGCTCAAGTTTGAAGTCTAGCAACATGTCCACTTTGATGACACTGTAGTGTTGCAATAATTGCGGAGTTGCAGTAGGTTATATTGACGCATTAGAGTATCCATTATAATGAAGATACGTTTTTTTACAATAAAGGGCCTAATATCAGACCTAAGTTACCGTGTAGTTGAGATCTGCAACATGTCAACAGCTGGCAGTAGGTAAAGCAAACGACTAAAACTTGGCTTTTCTGTCTGTCAGGAATAATAATTTCCATGTAGCGTATGCTTTGTCTATTCATGTAATGCATCCATCTTTGTTTCCTTTTTAGTATTGCCGGATTTTGTGAATATCGACAGTAGACTTTATCCGAGAAAATGTTTCATGTTTACCTTCTTAAATTTGTGGCAATCACTTAACGTGCAGCACATGACATTTTTTCGACCGTCGTCAATACTTTTGATTGACGATGAAGTTAAATTTTAAAATGTTTTTGTCAAATCAACAGCCATTTGAAGTGTGTCTTAGATGCAAAAAAAAAACCGAGAAGGTCAGCCACTGTATAATTTTCAACTGTAGTGAAAAGACTTTATGTATATTAAACAGAATTTACATATTGTATGACCTCTTTGTTGGTCTAAATTTGACGAATTTACTTAATATACAAATGTATATTGAACGTATTTCATCTCTTTTTTTGTTTTAAAATGGTAAGGTCTACTGGTACGAATTGTTCTCCCTCTGCTGTGCAGTACTATATTACTTTGGATAGTTCATCATACGAATTATCTTGATTATTCGGCACGGAGAAATAGAGTTTCCTACCAAAATGATGTTATGGTTACAAACAGTACAGCATTTAATCGGCCTGTTCTTCCAAATGCTAAAGAAAAATGATCATTAATTCCCCACCCCTTCCGTCTTCAAAACTGACAAATATTATATGTGCGTACCTTTTACCTTTCCGTATATTTCAAGTAGTATACAGTTCAGCCTTGCAAGAACAAACACCAAAGGAAAACAAATATGTTAAAGGAAAGTTGTCTGTTTAACATCCTTTTTCTAATATAAAAAGAGTAAATTATTTGTTTTCTCCTCTATGAATAACGGGATTTGATGTAACCCCACCACACCTTGTAACTATTATAACCAAATCCGCAGGCTTTCTGTTTTGATTTTACTTCTGTGTTGTTTCCCATATTCATATTGTGGGGTTCTATTATACTTTCAAAATCGGCATAGATGACATACGAAACGGGTATTTCTTTATAGTGATTGGTATATTTTAAGCTATTCTTTCCCCTTTGCGGCATTTCATTTCGTATTTGCCGCTCGTTTACCCCATTACAATCTTCTTTATGTTTTGTTAATAGATCTTCTCTGCTATACCCGTGCAAACATCTATCGCAGTAATGTTTCTTTTCGTGGAGATTTGTTTGGTCATAGAATAGTCTGCTCAAACTCTTTATCCAACAATAATGTTTGTTGTTCCTTTTTTATCTTCTTTTAATATTAAATTAATTCTCTCTATTTCTTTGGGTTGGTTTGAAATATGTAATGGATAAATTCCCTTTTCATAACCATAAACGTTTACGGCCAAGTTATTTTGTGTTTCAATAAGTGGAATTTGTGTTATTGGTGTTGGGAAATTGATATTATCCCAATTTAATTTGTCTTCTTTGGAGTATTTATATGTTCTTTCGGTGTGTTTTGTGGTTGGAAATAATGCGGATCTAATCGACCATTTTTAAAATACATTCGTTGTCTTTATTCTGAACATTTATAATAGCTTTCTTCTTTGATAAATAAGGTGGTAATGGGATATATGTTCCGCCTTTAAATGGTTTATATCTTGCTATATTCAAATACATATCTCCGCAGCGCTCTATCACGCAGCCACTACCTTTATTAATAAACTCTTCTATACTTTTGAGTATTTATTCCTTTACCTCTTGATAATCATTTTTATTGTATTATTAAACAGTGTTAACATTTGTTTACTGTAGATGTAGATTATGTTGTTGTTTGGGTTCGTTTGATAAAAACAATATTCAAAGCAAGCTGGAATTTCAACCCGTTTAAGTTCTGTAATTCTTCTTTTATTTTCTTTTTTATTTCTCTGTAGGATTCGTTCATAAATATCTTGGGATCTGTGTAATTATTTTACTTGTCCTATGTGCTTTTAGAATACCATTCCTGCTTCTATCTGCAAGTATTAAATTTGGTTTGGGTTTTATTTTCTTTAGTTTATTTAAAAACTCTTGGATTTGTTTTGTTGAAACTCTTCCTGTATTAAAAAAGTTTGATATGTCTTCCAAATGATTATTTAAATCACTATTACTCATCGCTTATGTACTATCCCATAAAATATTTTATTAATTCATTAACTATTTTTTAATACGGTTTACAATGCAGAGCTAATATATATTTTCCTAAATAATATTTCAACAAACACTGTAGTAGTACTACTACTACGCTAACCGGTATCTTCGTTGGACGAGATGAAGAAAATCAATGAAAGCTTTGAGAGAAATTGTATGCCTGACAATCAAACGTGCTCGCTCTAAACTCCGACCTGCACATTTTTAACTTTGACTTGGCAGGTACTATGCCATTTGCCGTTTGCCATTGAAATAAAAGAAAGAAAATTTATAACTTCACAAGTACATTAAATAAAAGTAAGTTAATATGGCTGCACTGTTTTAAAGGGATAATGAATCAGACTTTTCGGTGTAAAAGTTATATTTCTTGTATTGTCACACCGCATATACGGAGGAGCTATTATATAAGATAAGACGATAAAGGAGCTGTGAACGGACACAAGTAGGAGTGACATAATGTCGATTGAGACAGATCTGGTCAAACCAGTGACGATTCTTGCCGCGTCATATATTGTATCTTTTCGAAAACTGTTTTTCTCGTTCTTGGTACAGTTATCCCAAACTACAGAAGCGTACTCAAAATGTGGTCTTAGGTAGGTTATATAAATCTGATTAAGTGATTTATGTTTCATTTTTAATTTAAGCATTCTCATTGACCCCAAGATAATATTTGAAATATGAGTATGCCAGGATCCATCATTACTAAGTGGGGGTTTACATATAGCAAATTTCTTGTACAAGACATTAAGATAAGTACTAGTTATGCCTTGTAAAAGAATTTTTCATATGTAAACACCCACAATTGAGCAACTTTTGTCAATTTATGTGACATAATATGAGATAATTTTCTTACACGAGAATAGAACCTGTTCTATTTTTTCACAATTTCTTGGCTGTCAAATTACTGATAAGAAGTGTTAAATGGGAAAAACAGACGTGGGAGAGGTATTTTAAATTTTGTACACAATGGCTTGGTCAAAGGATAAAGTTGATCAAGTTGTACAAGCCATAACTTTGACTTATCTTAATGTCTTGTACAAGAAACTTGCTATATGTAAACTCAGTTTCCGTTTTTGTGTGGAAATAAAGATAACAGTAGTAAGAAAATGTAGAGTTGAAATTAGAAACAACTTTAACAAAAAAATGATCTGATTATATAACTGAACATTATCTTCCCTAGAAAGGTTAGATTACTAAAGGTTAGAACAAAATGTTTGTGGTTTTCCGCATAGTTTAACTGTGAATTTGAAAGTGTTCAAAAATGTTGGTGAAAAAAGACTAAATGAGCTCCTCACAAATGATGAAACGTGGCTCTATTATTTCGAACCTCAAAGACGGGTAAATAATAAAAGTGGCCAAGGAAAGGACAAGAAAGACCGACATAACAAAACGAACTCAAAGTTCTAAACGGGTTCTATGTACGACCAGGGGCGTAGCGTGAACGTAATGAGAGTTACTCACAGAGTGGGTTTGTAAGGAGGGTACGGGGGTCCCCCCTGAAATCTTTTGAAAAATGCAATATTAATGGTGGCTTCTGGTGATTTTTAGAAAGGAAATAATAAACAAAATTGCATTCGTTCACTGACCCAATTTATCAACTTTTTAATCACGTAACAAATATTCCAATATAATGGACTTGTCATGGTATAGACTTGAGTCTACGATGGTTATACTTTGAATATAAGCGCAAGTCGCATTGGCTTGGGTCTCGCGAATTCTTCAACCACCATTTCAGCATCAATCTCTTTCTCTTTGTATATATTGAGGAGACCTAGGCCGGAGAGATGCTTCGTTGTCATGGTGTTGCGGAGATAGGTTTAGACACGACGCATGGTGCTGAAAGATCGCTCAGCAGTAGCAGTGTTCACTGGCATGGCCAACAAGATGGTGAGGCACATCCGAATATTCGAGTACAGGTCTATCGAAGCCGCAGCAGCAGCCTTCTCCAGTGATGATGTTGCCATTTCTGGTGTTACATCTTGCCACCTTGTCTTCCACCGTCTAACTTCCTGCGAAAATCCTTCACGATTCGTGGTAAGGTCTGATTGATATTCCTAAAACATTGTTGCGATAGTGAACTGAGAACGAATTACATATTGGGCATAAAAACGATTGTTTTTATTCAGCAGACGTTCAGGATATCAGATAGCATATGGTCAAGAAAAGGAATGAACATATTTCTCTTCCAGAATTCAGACACATAATTTGCCGGAACATTAGCTCTATCAATTTGTCTCTCTACAGTTCTTGGTTTTTCTGGCCCGATGCCAAGAGAGGAAGATTCTGTAGAGCGTATCCCGTGTTGTCTGGTCGTTTCGGTCAATTCGATTTGCCTGTAAACTACTTTTGCCTCGACTGATCAAACTTTTACGCTAACTATTTGGTCCAAATTTATCGTAACGGTTGCAATTTAGTCGGGTACATTTTCAACGTTGAAAATTGATTATTGGGGTCCATATTCAATGGGGCCATTACCTAATATTTACGGTAATCAGAGTTTTAACACCCTAGTCGTTTCTCCCCTAGTCATTTCTCCCGCAAGATGTTTCTCCCCTAGTCATTTCTCCCCCAAGGCATTTCTCACCTACATCTGGATTAAACTGAGCACTATTTACACCGGCCGTGTACATTACATGTATATCGTTTTTCATGAACAGTGACCTTGCCAGCGGCGTAGCTTCCATTAAGGCCAAAAGGTCCGGGCCTGCACACAATTTTCAAAAGTAGAAATAATGTATAGTCATGAAAACTACATCATATATGTCATGATAGAATTTCAATAGTGGTAAGATTCCGCAGTTCTCTGTATTCTGTGTATATTTTGTCCGAATTATTCAATATGCACCATCAACAAATAGTTACACTATTTAAGGTCAAATTACTCATGGGGGAGCATGCCCCTGGACCCCCCCTCCCCACATGTTGTGCCTGCACATAATAAAGAACCTAGCTACGCACCTTCCTGCAATATTAATTACCGTTTCTGAGAACCACTGAGTGCTTCTATTTTGGTTTCTGTGAAAAAAAAAATGGTTTCTAATTGATGAATATTTCTTCCCAGCATTCCATCTTCTTTCTTTATACTCAATGCATGAACTAACTACAGGATGATACTATTTTCAGATAATGTTCAATTCCTAAGAATGTTTTATTTGCCTACAATAAACCTATACTAGACAGTAAATGTGAAAGGGTGCTAGTTTCCTATAAATTACATCCGATGGCAGATACATCGCGTGAACATAACACTGTTTTCAGTCAATTTTTCTTTGGTGTGTGCAAAATTACATTTGAAATTGAATAGTTAAGTTGGCCATAATATACCTATAGTTTTGGAAATGTTACTCCAGTCTATAAGAGGCATTGCTATAAGGACTTTTGATTTTTCTCCCAAACAAACAGCCGGCAAGGGGCACAGTACACACCATCCTTTGATGTGGAAAATCGAAACCATCCGTTCCCAATGAGCCAGCGACTGTTAAACTTTCTCATGTTTCCTGACTGGAACCTATTGACATGTGTGAGCGACGCAAAGTTTGTCAGATCGAAAGTTTATATATGATGAAATAACATTACTGCAGTACTATTCAATTCAGTCGATGTTTTTTTTAAATCTGAAGCAATTATTTAATTAATGTTGTGTACAGCGTACGACTTATGATAAACAAAACAAAGTTTATAAGACCAAAATCTACAAACTGTCTACCCTAGATTTTAAAATTTTAGATTTAAAACGTGCCTGTATAATGGAGGCCTACACCCCCATCACCCGGAGGCTCCAATTTTCATTGCATTTTTCGAGTTTTTAAGACTTTCATTTCTTAAACCTTTCATGCTAAATTTTACTCAAGTGAGTAAATGAGTATGGTAGGCTATGCGCCTGACAACTTCAATTTCGAAAGTCCTATTGTGCAAATACCTAGTGTACCTGGCAGATATGTTACTGGAAGGTTTATAGAGATAGGGTATTGAAATCAGTGAGAAAAGATAACATAAAACTTCGACCACGGACTGGTTTAAGGGGTATCTGTCTTATTCATGACAATGTACTGTATCTGCACACAATAGTAATATTGTGCAGCTGTTTCTTCTGTGGGACCAACAAGTCCAAAATTGCAGCTTCCCCCGGGATGATTCTCGCCAGTGACTTCTTTCTCTTTCCTGTACTGAAAAAGACGCTTTCTGGACTCGCATAATAATTCTGACCAAGTTTCATGAAGATCAAATGAAAAGTGCAACCTATTGCATACACTAGGTTTTTCTATGATTTGACATGTTGCCCTAGTTGTTAACCCCAGATGACCTAAATTCGAACTTGACTTAGATGTCATTATGGTCAAATTTCATGAAGATCCAGTGAAAAATGCAGCATCTATTGCATACACAATGTTAAGTGCGGACAGAGGATAGAAGACGGACACCAGGCCATCATAATAGCTTACCTTGAGCACTTTGTGCTAAAAAGTATAGTAGAATCGTAGTTTTCCCAAAATGCATATCTCACTTTTAATGGAAAACACCAACCTGATTTTGTTTTATATTACCGCCAAGAATCGATGTTCACTGGCAAAATGTTAAGCCAGCCCATTGGGCCTCAGTGGTGCAGAAGTTACAGCATTTGCTTAGTAACTTGAAGGACCAAAGTTTGATCCCCGGCCAGGCCATTAGAGGCGGGTCCTTGGGCCAGGTACCTGATGCCACTCAGCTGTAAATTAGTTCCAGTAATGAAGATTGCTGGCTCTCTCTCATAACCCATTAGTGATTTGATCATGGCGTCAATTGATTGATTAATCTAGGCTGAGAAAACTTGTTTTGCAAAGTACTGATACATGTGTATCTCTAAGAAATGATCTCAACCATGGAGTAAGAAATCTAGATTTCTCATACGACAAATCGTCTCTGATCATGGTAAACATTTGTCCACAGCTATTAAACAAATTTGGTCTATAACCATTGAAATTAATACTGAAGTGTAGGCGGACAGAAACTGACAAAATCATGCAGTCACATGTATCTCCAAACCAATTTACCACTGGTAGGAAATAACTAAACTGAAAACAAATAGTCAAACTCAGAACTAAAGTGTTTATTTTATTAGGTAAACAAAGAACTGCAAAATACTTTTTAAATCTGTTATCAGAGACATATATTAGAACTACTGAACACTGTGTAATATTAGTGTCACCAAAATTTGGAGAAATTGGTATAAGAATTATTTGCAGTTTATAAATGAGCAACACAGTTTTTAATCATCAGAAATGTTTCTAGTAGTCCACAGTAAAGAAAAAGAAAGTGTCAGTATTGAGAAACGTTTTTAAAGGCAACTAGTTTTGACAAGACCTGTCCATCAAAAAACTTATTCCACTTGTTAAAAATATCTTATAACATAAAAGTGTGTCTTCTTATTGCCAAGTGAGGACAGCATTCACCAGACACTGAGGTCATTATGCACCTTACAATGAGGACACACACACATTCCCAAAAAACCAGAGGTTGTTTTTCACAAAACAAAAAAAAATGTCTCTCACCACTTAACCCTGTAGGATAGACAGGTATGTGTGTCATGAATAACAAATAATTCAAAACATAACTTATATTCATATGGCCTTCAAAAGAAAGAAAGAAAGAAAGGGAAAAAAATTCTGCTAAGAATCACTGAACCTTAACATTCCGGCGATATGCACACCTAGGCTTGGCACTGATCATTCATGTGAAGTTTAGTTGAAATCAAACAATGTCTCACAATTAGAAACTCTTAGTATGATCATGGAAAAGGGACATTATGTTTAGATATCCAATGATTCTGTCTTAATGTAAGGAAAAATTGATTGTAGATCTTTAATAAAAAAAATAAAAGCTATATAAACATATATCCCCCAGAACAATGGAATACAATAAATTCTGCTTCTTTGGACTGGTTTATGATAATATGCATAAGAACTTAGTGACTCCATAATAAGTAGGGGTTATCAACCGCCAACAAAGTCACAGCTATGTTGAAAGACGCAAGGTCACTGAGAACTGTTCAAGAATAACGATCACAATGACCTTGACCTATGTCCCAATGTTTGTAAAACAAGCATTACCAGCATGATGACAACACTATTGCTGGCAACCTAATGATTATCTTACTATTTACTATTCAAATGACAGTTTTAATATTCAAGGTGACTGTGAACTTGACCTTTGACCCAGACCTCAAAATCAAAACGGGTCATCTACTGGTCATAGTCAATGTCCCTATATGGTAAGAGGATTCTATGCTTAAACAGTATCATGTTTTTGATCAAAAATCATTGTTCTGTTCAAGTTCACTCTGACCTTGACTTTTATCAACTGAGCTAAAAAACTGCAGGTTATTTACCGGTAACAGCCAACCTTACTACAATGTTCGAGGGTTCTCGTCCCAAGTGTTCTAGAGTTATAGATGGGAAACCATTTTACTGTTCAAGATCACTTTGACCTTGAATTTTGACCCAAAAAGCAATAGGGGTCATGGTCATGACCAACCAACTAGAACTATGCTTGCAATTCACCAGTTCCCGATCCTATCATTGTCTCTATGGCGTTCTGAAAATGTGCTAACCATCATCAAAACTATAGTGTAATAATATATTTGTTTGCTATTTACAGGGCCATATTCCTGTTTTTTACTGGATGCAGTCAAAGGTTCACAGCTGCAAATGCTGATTAATACTTCCATGCTGTTTTCAGAATCCAACTAATACACTCAGTTGAAAATTGCAAGCTTCTGCTAAAGTAAAGGGCCTTAATTCTGTTCTAATGGTGAGCAATTCCATACAAAATCTAGTTGCACAACTTGAAAAATCTGTTAGGTTTCATGTCTGTAGCTGTAATACTTTTGGTGTTAAAACAACATAGACTGAAACAAGGAATCGTTTGAAACAATTGGTGCTGCCTGAAGTAAACCTATACCAAGCAAAGTTAAATTCTAACAAGAGCTGTCCATAAGACAGCACGCTCGACTATTGAGGGTGCTTGCTAATAAAACAAAACTTTTATCAGTACAATAGCAAAACAAAATTCTGCTGACTCTAGTATAAACTAGAAAAGTTGAATCATAAAAAAGTCAAAATCTATCACTATATATTCAATCTTTGGTAAATTAATTGTTTGATACAAAATGTACCCCTGAACACTATTGCTAAGTTTGATATAACTACCATAAGTGGTTACTGAAGTATGTGCATGATAGTACCTTGCATGCAAAACTTTAACCAAATTTTCAAAGTCAAACAAGGGCCATAATTTGTACTAAATTCATACAAGAGTTATCTGACTTGACTGTGTGACAACCCTAAAGACATTAATGAAGTTTCAAGTCAATATCATAAGTGGTTACTGAGATATGTGCATGATAGTACATTGCATGCAAAACTTTATTCAAATTTTCAAAGTCAAACAAGGGCCATTATTTGTACTAAAATCATACAAAAGTTACCTGACTTGACTGTGTGACACCCCTTAAGACATTAACGAAGTTTCAAGTCAATATCATAAGTGGTTACTGAGATATGTGCATGATAGTACCTTGCATACAAAACTTTATTCAAAGCTGCAACGCCGACGCCAACGTGACTGTAATAGCTCTCCAAATTCTCTGAATAGTCGAGCTAAAAACGAAAACAAGACTAATTTTGATACATGTATCAAAGTAGCCGCACTTGTTTTATAAGCGTAACTTAAATGAAACTGGAACTGTCAGTCAAAGGTTTTTGTAAATATTCCAATTAGCAGTGCAAATACAATTTGTAAATTACTGACAAGGTCTTAATACATGTATTTACGTAAGTGGCCTATAGGACGTGGTGTCTATGTAGACAAATTGTCACAAAGTCAAGTGCCATAACTAAGCTCTACCAGTGTGCAAGTTGAAAAAAAAATTTTTTTCTAGTTCCAATGTAGTCTTGTTGCGCATATGCATCCATGGAATACAAGAATGAAACTGGCTTCTTTGAAACTCAATTTATTTAATTGTTTTCGAGTTAAATTCCTACATTATAAAAACAGCTAATTCATAAATGGTGCAAGCTGGAGTTATAGCACCCTCTATCACTGTGTGTAATTTCAAGTAAATCACTTAAACCATTTTGGAGTTCCCTTCTGGATAAGCACAATTTCATACTAGGAAGGGAGGTAACTTAAAAACTGGGTAAGGTACTTATGGTTCTTTAATACTGCACTTCCTGCAAATGATCTCTATCACTGTTAACATCTCGTAACAAAAAAGTGCATCTTCTGACTGCAAAGTATCACCAAACAATGAGGTCATTATGCACCTTACAATGAGGACAAACACACAGACACAAAAAATTAATGCAGTGAAGAATTGTTTGTTTATTTGTTCACATTCTTTCAAATTTTACTCAAATAGTGTTTTTGCTCGATACCGCTAATACACCTGACTGCGTGAAATACCTTTATTCAATAAACTGTTTGTGTAATAATTTGATCGATTACCCCGTAATCCTTTGAGCGATGGTCATTATCGCACATTCAAAGTCATGTCCTAAACCGTTAAATATCTGATTAAAAGAGAAAAAAATTCGCTCAGGACCCGAAAAAGTAATTGTTACATCCAAATTATCGCTACAAGCGATATTGTAACATCGTAGTGTAAGCAATTGAAATTTAGAAGGCCTGTGTCAGGACTGCAACCACAGTATCATTACAAGCGATATATTGCTATAAGTGGTGTCATTACAAGTGGAGTTTACTGTAACTGAATTTACACCCCTATCAAGTTCTGCTCACTGTTCACAATCCCACTTCTATATTCTCTAAGAAAGTAAAATTTCACTTCTGGATTTTCTATTTCAGTTTAACATGGAGTGACACATGCATTTTGTTCTGTAAAGTATGTACATGTATATTTATACTGAATAATAATTGTAAAATTTACTTTGAAATCTATTATCAATCATGTTCCATAATGTGAAATTGCTATTTGTAGAAAAACTTGAAGGTGACCTTGAACTTCAAATAAAATAATGTATTTACTCCTTTAATATTTAAGTCTGATACTTGATATCTGTGTGAATGAATTTAGAAAAAAATCTATGATAAAAGCTAGTAAAAATATCTCACAAGCCGCAACTTGTGACCTTGACCTGTAAGTCAAAAGTCTTTTATTTTTGAGCAGAGTTTCACTAACTTCTAGCTCTAATGAGCTAAATAATTAATTACATAAATAAATTTGATTGTAAAACTAACAGTGAATCAAACAGTGTCATATAATAAACTTTTCTTGACTTTGACTTTATGCCTGTGATTATATTCTTTATATAGTTAGTCAGTAACTGTATCACATAAACAACACCAGACTATGGAATTAAAAAAGAGCAAGTTACACTTCACAAAAATCACAGACATTCAGGACAAAATGTTGACAATTTCACTATATCTCTATCTAACTGTGTGCACAAACAAAGATAAGTTAAAGTTCATAGACAAAACCCTTATTAAAAATACAAGAATATTACTAGAAATGACAATTTCGCCCTGAAGTAAAGGCAAGTGTAATGACTGTTGAGCAACACACTCCTTATCTCCACTTGACAGTAAAGCTTCCTATGATGTTCTGCTGAATTTCATCTATTGGCACAGACAAGAATTAACCTTTTATTAAAACTGTTTCAAATTTAAAATGCCAGCTTTCCTTTTCTTGGCTTCAATGCTTGTTCTAACAAATCCTTTTACCATTGTCCATGACCTGCTGCTCAAACATGGCTCCTTCCGTATCACCTCTTCACAGAGCTGCTTTGATGGCAATTGGGAAAATCTAAAGCATTTCTCAAGTCCATTTTCCACAGCTTTTTTTCATCAGTACTCCAAGGTGTTCTTATTCCTTTTTGGGGATATGTTTTTTCTAGTAACAAAAATAAAGAAAGTAAGCTTACAAAATCAGTTACAAACATTGCCGTTTTGGCATTTTTATAGCTTTTTTGGAAATTTCATCTTTTCAGAAAAAGATTATCTGTAGAATTATTTTGACAATTTTGTAAATTTTATACTCAGGGACATATTCCATTAAAGTTATGACACACTTAAGGCAGAATGTTTTTCTTCAGATTATTTTGCAGCAGACAAACCTCAGCCATTTTCAATCAATCTTACAATGATCTTATTTGGACAAGTATTTTACTAAATTTTCTGTTGGTCTTTGAATTAACATCATTTAAAATTCTTTCAGTTCAAAAGTACTTGCTCTCTAATTGATGTTATGGCCATGGGCCAAAATGATGAAGATATAGAAAACACTAAATTTCCACCATAATTCCCTAACAACCATAAATCTTTACAACACTGATTCATCAAATTCTTTCTCCGAATTAGAAAAGCGCAATTTTCTTTGTGCTTTTGTAAAGTAAGATGTGTACTCAGCTATACATGATTTTCAATGTACAAGCAGAAGATTGTTTGAAGTTAATTTAAATACTGTTCCATTTAAATGGGCAAAGCTAGACAGAAGGAAAATTGCCTCACAGAAAAGTCAGGAGCACCAATTCTTTCTTAGCACAAACATAAATGCTATCAGCATTGTGATTGTAACACAAGCATGAACATTATTATTTTAAACGGAATTCTTACCCAACTTCCATTTATTTGACTTTACTTTTCCTTCTGTACTACAGTCATCACTTTCACTGGTCACGGCATCACCTTGATTAGTATTATAAAACATATGGAACAAATCCAAGGATTGTCTAACAGTATTAAAAGTTATAAATGTCCAGAAAATAAAATGTACAGACAGTTACCTTTTATTTAATGCTTTTCAGTATTTAACTGTTATATACATGCAGACTCTCTAAGACTTAAATTCACTTGTGCAAATGAGGACAGTAAAACAGCAGACAATGTAAATTAACAACAAACACAAACTTACTGGTGCAATGTTTCTTTTTGGTGGTCTCCATTCCGAGTCACTATCACTGTAATATTATCACCAGACTCCTCCAGGTTTCTTGATAAACCTTTTTGAAAATAGAGAGTGACTATATTTTTAGAAGTGGCTACAGTATGCTTTCTTCATAATTCTTAATGATTAGAACAAGGAATTGTTGGAAACGATGGATGCTCTCCCAAGTAAACGCATACTGAGAAAGGTAAATAAGCTCTCAATGCAAACGATCAATGTGTAAAATCTGGTATAAGCACAAGAAAATATATGTTAAACATCAACTTAATCAAGTGAATAATCATAATAAACAAGAGCTGTCCCTCATAAGTGACGAATGCCCCCAAAGTGGTATTCCACAGTCTGTGACCTTGGACCCAGTATAGGTAGTTAGCGATTCAAAAGAACATGATCAAGTTGAATTTTCTAGTTAAATTTTCCATCAAATAATTTATTAATTGCATGCCTGCTTTAAATATTATACCAACTCTTAACAGAATAGCAACAAGAATGTTTTATTCATAGTTTCTATGTAAAAATATTGACATTCTATGCACAAGAATTACCTAGGTTTTCTTTAGTAAATAAAACAACCAGTTTTTGAGTGCATGACAAGATTTACTGTAAATTACTTTCACCCTTTATTTGATAATGTTATACAGTTCTGAGGCCCAGGCTAGAGAGTAATAATTCATTCAGATACATGGTCATCATTATTTAATATTAGCAGAAAACTACTAAATATTTAACAAAAATAAGTCTCTTTTATAATAAAGAAAGGCCTCTCATTTTTTTTTCCATTTTCATTTGTCACCATTATTGGATTAATCCTCAATTATAACTGTGTTAATGCTGTATTTCGTGTGGGTAACAGGTAGGTATTGCCTGTTTAACAGTAAATGATCAATGGAATACTCGATTTTACTCCACCGCTTTTATACAATAAATATTGGTTAAAAACTATATAAAACAAAGTAATTTTCTGCATAATTGAAGAAAAATCGATTTTAACTGTCAGAGGTGGTATGTATTATTTAGCAACATGATTTCAGAATAAATTCACCCTTAAGTTTTTAAGATATTTTAGATTTATCATGTTTTTTTGAATCACTAACTACCTAAACTTGCGCATATCTTCATGTGCTGAACATTATTTCCAAATCATTTTAAAATCCTTCAATGTACAACAAAGTTACAATCTGGATATAAACAAATGCATATATACAGGATTCTGAACCACCTGACCTCTAAGTTAGACCTTGACCTTCAAGGCAAGAACATGTGACTAGCGCGTGATATGCCATCTCCATGTGCTCAACAATTGTGCCAGGTAATTTTAAAATCTTTCAATGCATGACAGAATTATCATGTACACAGTATTCAATGACCTTTAAACTCTAAATGTGACCTGGACCTTTGAGATACATGTAGGCACTTTGGTTTTGCATGCGACACACTGTCCTGATGTGCTGAATATTTGTGCCAAGTTATTTTAAAATCCTTCAATTGATAACAGTTACAATTCGGACATGAATATGTGCATTTATACAGGATTCTATTACCTTTAAACTCTTAGTGTGACCTTGACTTTTAAGGTAGGGGCCGTTGGTTTTTTTACGCGACACATCGTCTTGACACTATGATAATGGGGTAAGCTAGAGCTATGATTTTTGGTCACTGCATTTCCTCTCAATGACCTATATCACGGTGTGAAAAAATCAACTCAATTTCTTACATTTTTTTAAGTTATGTTCCGCACAGTCAAAACTATTTTCAATCAATCTTACAATGAATTACCATATGAAGCAATAAGCAAATGGCAAATTTATGGTAATTAGAACATACAACATCTCATCTCAATATCTCATTTCTAATTGGATTTATTGAGCTTTTCTACAACAGACCAGGAAAACATAAGTTTTGAAAGCTTGGATCTAACCTGAACTCTAACAACTTATAAAGACTGATTCATTAAAGGTGTCTGTGAACTTGACCTGCAAACCCTACAAAATCAAAGGCCACCTGCATTTCAAAGTAAGCCATCAACTGCGCTCAAGTCTGAAGTCAATCCCATTGAATGCTACATTATTCCCAATAAAGTGTGATGAATGATAGTCACGCACAGTTTTCTTACTTTAATAAAAATTACCTTTCTAATGAGTTGGCCGTTTTCTTAAATTCTGTTGGTCAGCATCTTGTGATTCATTTTCATCATAACTGCAATCTTCCTTCTCTGTTGACAAAAATGACAACTATATAGTGTATCTTCATACTGTCAAGTGAGGACGGCAATGACCAGACACTGAGGTCACTGTGCATCTTACAATGAGGACACACACACACAAGAGATACAAACGGAATATTATAACAGTCAGTTGATCTGCGGTGTCCTATCTTTTCAGTTGGCTGTATAGTTACGGATCACACAAGAGGAGAACCTCGAGTGTGATCCGTAACTATGCAGCCAACTAGAAAGATACACATGCAGATCAACCCGACTGTTATAGTATTCCTTTATTTTATGCCTTTTACAGAATGTCATGTAAAATTTTATATAAACCTTAATGTGTGTCATTTATCGCATAAAATCAGCATAACGCGCTATTTCATGTCACGTTTTATATGATATCAGTGATGTCACTTGAGTCTTCCGTGTATAAACAAACAACATAAATAACAAGAGCTGTCAGTAGGACAGCGTGCTCGACTTTTTTAGTGCTTGCCAATAAAACAAAACTTTGACAGTTAATTAAGGGCACACAAGACTTTAACTAGGAATTTCTAAGTACAAATCAAGAAAATTTTTCACAGAGTTATCTTCTTTTTGCTTACAGATAGGTCTTACGATGGTACATAAGTACTCCAACTTTCAAAGTAATATCTCAAATGGTTAAGTTAACAAGTGGACAAGAATGAAAATTTTAACTGAGTTTCTAAGTCAAAAAGGGCCATAATTCAAATAAAATCCTTGACAGAATTACCTTCTCCTGCCCATGTTTGGAAATCATGATGGTAAAC
Source organism: Saxidomus purpurata (assembly GCA_022818135.1). Lineage (NCBI taxonomy): Eukaryota > Metazoa > Mollusca > Bivalvia > Venerida > Veneridae > Saxidomus > Saxidomus purpurata. The sequence continues at coordinate 63,800 of JAFMSR010000099.1, forward strand.
AAGTATTCCAACTTTCAAATTAATATCTCAAACAGTTCAGTCAAAAAGTGGACTGGTACGAAAAACTTAACCAAGATTCTAAGTCGATAAAAGGCCTTAATTTTTAAAACAAATCCCTGACAGAGTTACCTTCTCTTGCGTACAGATGGGGGTAATGATGTGAAATAGCATTAAAAGTTTCAAAGCAATATCTCAAAGGGTTAAGGCAATAAGTGGATTTTACCCATATTCAATGTATTTTCTAAGTCAAAAAGGGGCATAATTCTGTCAAAACCTTGACAGAGTTATGTCCTCTTGTCTGTTGATGAAGGTCGTGATGGTAAACAAGTATGGTTAGTTTCAAAGCAATACCTCCAATGGTTTTGAAATAAAGTGAGGTGGTACGAAAAACTTAACCAAGCTCAATACACTTTCTAAGTAAAAAAGGGCCATAATTCTGTCAAAAACCTTGACAGAGTTATGTACTCTTGTCTGTAGATGGAGGTTATGATGGTAAACAAGTATGGTAAGTTTCAAAGCCATACCTCTAATACTTTTGAAATAAAGTGGGGTGGTACGAAAAACTTAACCAAGGTGTGACGCCAACGCCGACGCCGAGGGCGAGTAGGATAGCTCCCCTTTTCATAGAAAAGTCGAGCTAAAAAGTAAATGCAAAATATAAACCATCTATCGGTTTATCTAATGTGAAAAAAGACATCGTATTCGTTAGTCCTCAAATGTGACATAAAACAATGTGACAACAATGAAACCAAACTTATTTCACTGCAGCAATGTGGATCTATTTTTCAACTTTACGCGTAGGAATATGATATGAATATGCATTTGTGTACAACTTACACGATGGACGCTAAGATACAGCTAAATTCATCTGATACGGAAAATTTGATACAGGATGTTGTATTTACTGCACAAATACTAAAAGAAAATTCAGATAAACATTAATAGGTGTATAATAAACATTATACCCACAAAGATACAACATTATTCCCAATAAAGTGTGATGAATGATAGTCATGCACAGTTTTCTTACTTAATAAAAATTACCTTTCTTACGAGATGGCTGCTTTCTTAAATTCTGTTGGTCAGCATCTTGTGATTCATTTACATCATCACTGCAATCTTCTTGTCTGTTGACAAAAATGACAACTATATAGTTTATCTTCATACTAGTCATGAAGACGGCAATGACCAGACACTGAGGTCACTGTGCACCTTACAATGAGGACACACACACAAGAGGGCTTTAAAGTCCTATATTGCTCAACTTTTAGGACAAGGCCAAACTCAAGGTCACAGAAAATCCAACTTAATTTTCCTCAAAGAGCAGTAAAACAAGTGTCGTTAAATTTGAGCCCAGGGCATTATAAGGGTGGGAGGAGGGGGAGGCACCACAAAGAAAATGACAAACACTTGGACTTCTGGACAAAGGGGACTGGATTTCCCCTTATTATTCTTCTGTAAAAAAGAGACCCACAGGGAGCCAATTCTAAACCAAGGAGCATTATCTGAACCAACTTTAGAAATTAGATCAATTTATTACTCAAAAAAAAACTTTAATTCAAAAATATTTCTTTTCCTTTCAATTACTTTTCTTAGAAAACAACAGGGTTATTACTGTAGTAGCTTGATCAGAAATGTTGTATTTGGCTCAGAGTGGATTTTCCGCAGTCCGGGATCACACGAGGCATGCAACATTCCCCGATCAAGCTACTGTGTTATGACCCTTTTTATCCTATACCTCCGCTTATCTTGTGTTTATTTCAAACAAAAATGACTCTTCATTCCCTGGAATGTAGAACTATATATTAATGAAAGTAGTTCTGAGTAAAAAGCTTATTGCACGTACATACAATACAGATTTTTTTCTGTCAGGCCATATTTGATAAGTTGAATACAAACTGTATTTTTGACAGCATATTTATAGGTATATAATAAATGTTAACATCATTAACAGCCCCAGGCAAATATCTTAGCTCCAAGACACACTGGTTTAAAGCGTACTACAATGTAAATCAGACAGAAGTTCAAAGCAGACATAATTCAGTAGGTTCTCCTTTTTAAACATTAAGGCCGCAAGACAATAATAAACAAGAGGGCCAATGATGGCCCTATATCGCTCACCTGAATACAAGTCCACTTGCCTAATGGGTATGGTCAATTTTGACCCAAGAGGCATGATTTGAACAAAGTAGGTGGAAGACCACAAGACAATGTTACATACCGGACAGGTTTTCTTATATACTTCTTTGTAAAACAAGTGACCTCCCATGGCAGGGTTGGCCAGGAAATTGACCCCAGGGGGTATGATTTGAACAAACTTTGAAAAGAAGTCTACTGAGCAATGCTACATGCTAAATATCTAGGCCCTGTGGTTTCAAAGAAGAAGATTTTTAAAGTTTTTCCTGTATAAACATGTAAAATCAAGTGACCCCTGGAGGAGTCGAATTTTGACCTAGGGGTCATAATTTGGGTCAATCTTAGTAAGAGGTCCACCAGGCATTTCTACATGCTAAATATCTAATCTTTAGGCCTTGTGGTTTCAGAGAAGAAGATTTTAAAGCTTTTCTTATATAAGCCTATGTAAAACCAAGTGATCCCAGGCTGCAAGTCCAATTTTGACCCAGGGGTCATAATTTGAACAATCTTGGTAGAGGTCCCACTAGACAATGCCACATGTTAAATAACTAAAGCTTTCACTTGAGGCTTTAGGAAAGAGAAGATTTGCAAAGTGTTTCCTATTTTTGCCATAGCAACCACAGTTCTGCATGGAATGGAAATTCTTTAAATAGCTTTGATAGGGCTTCGGGTAAGGAACATCCCTGCAAAGTTTCATCAACATTGGCCCAGTGGTTTCAGAGGAGATGTCGTTTGAAGGAAATGGTGGACGGACGGACGGACGGATGGGATCATAATAGCTCACTCTGGCACTTTGTACTTGGTGGCTAAAACAGAGTGCAAAAGTGACACAAAATACCTTGTATATAGCTGGGAGGAAAATTGTGTAGTAATTAAAACATAGGCACCAGTTTTTCCCCATTTTCTATTTTACAAAAAATCCTGGACTAGCCCCATGAGCCCCAAACACAATCCCAATTAATTAAAGAATCTTTATTCATATGTATTACACACTTAATAATTACATTCTGTCAATTGTAACTAAAGATATTGAACATATTACTCTTTTTCTGTTTTTAGTTAGTAGCCTTGACAATGACCCCAGGAGCCCCAAAAACCCAACCCTATCTTCTTAAATACTTACTACAAACAAAAAAGTTGGTTACATTATGTCAACTATAGCTAAAAAGAATGAATATAATACAGTTTTCCTGTTTTTAGTAACATTGACCCCTTCGACCCCAGGAGCCCTAAAATACAAACCAATTAAAGATATTCATAAATACTTCTTATACACTAAGTTTGATTGCATTATGTTGACTATTAGAAAAATAGTGTGTGTGTGTGAAACTTTCTAAGTTAAGATAGGGCAATAATCCAGCCAAATACATTACAGGGTTATGTAACTGTAAAAATCTTTTATTATATTGTACATTTGATAGTGAACAGGTATTGTAAGTTTGAAAGTGATAGCTTTGATAGTTTATGTAAGTGACCCAAATAAAACTAACAACAAGAGCTGTCAGTAGGACAGCGTGCTCGACTTTTTTAGTGCTTGCCAATAAAACAAAACTTTGACAGTTAAGGGCACACAAGACTTTAACTAGGAATTTCTTAGTACAAATCAAGAAGCGTTATCTTCTTTTGCTTACAGATAGGTCTTACGATGGTACGTAAGTACTCCAACTTTCAAAGTAATATCTCAAATGGTTAAGTTAACAAGTGGAAATTTTAACTGAGTTTCTAAGTCAAAAAGGGCCATAATTCAAATAAATTCCTTGACAGAATTACCTTCTCCTCCCCATGTTTGGGAATCATGATGGTAAACAAGTATTCCAACTTTCAAATTAATATCTCAAACAGTTCAGTCAAAAAGTGGACTGGTACGAAAAACTTAACCAAACTTCTAAGTTGATAAAAGGCCTAAATTTTTAAAACAAATCCCTGACAGAGTTACCTTCTCTTCCGTACAGATGGGGGTAATGATGTGAAATAGCATTAAAAGTTTCAAAGCAATATCTCAAAGGGTTAAGGTAATAAGTGGATTTTACCCATATTCAATGTATTTTCTAAGTCAAAAAGGGGCATAATTCTGTCAAAAACCTTGAAAGAGTTATGTCATCTTGTCTGTTGATGAAGGTCGTGATGGTTAACAAGTACGGTTAGTTTCAAAGCAATACCTCCAGTGGTTTTGAAATAAAGTGAGGTGGTACGAAAAACTTAACCAAGCTCAATACACTATCTAAGTCCAAAAAGGGCCATTATTCTGTCAAAAACCTTGACAGAGTTATGTACTCTTGTCTGTAGATGGAGGTTATGATGGTAAACAAGTATGGTAAGTTTCAAAGCCATACCTCTAATACTTTTGAAATAAAGTGGGGTGGTACGAAAAACTTAACCAAGGTGTGACGCCAACGCCCGAAGTAGACAATAGCCCCCCTTTTCATAAGAAAGTCGGGCTAAAAAGGCCATAATTCAAATAAAATCCTACAGGAAGACTTACCTTCTCCTGCCCATGTTTTGGGATCATGATGGTTTACAAGTATTCCAACTTTCAAATTAATATCTCAAATAGTTGATCAAAAGTGGACTCAGAAAAACTTAACCAAGATTCTAAGGCGATCGATAAAGGGCCTTAATTTTTAAAACACATCCCTGACAGAGTTACCTTCTCTTGCCTACAGATGGGGGGAAATGATGTAAATAAGCATTCAAAGTTTCAAAGCAATATCTCAAAGGGTTAAAGCAAAAAGTGGATTTTACCCATATTCAATGTATTTTCTAAATCAAAAAGGGCATAATTCTGTCAAAACCCTTGACAGAGTTATGTACTCTTGTCTGTTGATGTAGGTCATGATGGTAAACAAGTATGGTTAGTTTCAAAGCAATACCTCCAATGGTTTTGAAATAAAGTGAGGTGGTACCAAAAACTTAACCAAGCTCAATACACTTTCTAAGTCAAAAAAGGCATTATTCTGTCAAAAACCTTGACAGAGTTATGTACTCTTGTCTGTTGATGGAGGTTATGATGGTAAACAAGTATGGAAAGTTTCAAAGCCATACCTCTAATACTTTTGAAATAAAGTGGGGTGGTACGAAAAACTTAACCAAGGTTTTAGCCCCGACGCCAAGCCCGGCGAGTAGGATAGCTCCCCTTTTCATAGAAAAGTCGAGCTAAAAAATGCATGCAAATAAAATACAGACCTTCTTCAGCAAGTATGGGGCATCAACATTAAGTCTACATCGCCTCTCAACATCATGTATTGCTCCATCTTCACTTTTGTACTCATTCATTATGTCACTACCCAGGAAGACAGGAATCATTTTGCATGTTGGAAACCTCTTCTCATATGCCTGTGAAATAATGTTATTGTAAACTTAGACCTAAAGTAGATTATTGCTTATTTCCTCTCTTCTGGTCCTATTAAACAGGGTTAACAATTACTTCATATCACATACAAATATTAGAAAACAACTAAAATAATTTTACAATAAAATTAAAACATTTTACATCACCAAACATTTTATCACAATGTTATAAAAAAAGCACAGAATCTGTTGATTAATTCTATGCAAAATGACGGAGCTTTGTCCTTGCAAAAGGTTTGGTCACCCCTACAGCTTTTCAAACACAACACTTAGCATGATTGAAACTATTAAAAAATTAGTAGTTCGTATGATCATATCTGTAACTCATAAACTATTTGTTTTATTTAAATTAACTTACACTTGCATTATATAGTCTACCATATTTAAAAGACTGTATTTTCACCCTTTATTGAATGAGAAAATAAATTATTGTTATTTGGTAATTTTTGTTTAACTGGTCCACAGAATGATTGAAATCTTGAAAACTCAATTTATTAGTCTCACTATTTCCACTTTGAACGCAAACCAATTTTACAGGTTGACATTTTAGACTTTCTTGTTCTACATATGTATCTCATTGTGATCATGTGATGTGCAAAAACATGTGTACACATCTACCAAAAGATATTCATTGGGTACTTACAAACGCAAGATACGTAATCCAATATTGTACTTAATATTTTGCACAATAGGATTAAATTTAATAGTGATGCTATTGCTAACACAATTCCAAGTTTAAATTGGCAATGAAGGTCAGTTTTATTAACTTGGTACCTGCCGATATACAGAGCGTGTGTAAAAGTTCATGTTTAAAGTCTACAGTAGCTAGATTTTCAATCAGTGGTGAGATAATATTTTTTTCGTAAACCTTTAGCAGGTCTATTATATCGCCTGATTTGTGTATCAATACATTTTTGTATGTTTGTGTATCATACACAAATCAGTTTACATATCTGGTTATACACAAATTGTTGTATACAGAAAAAGATTAAGCTGATTCGCTGGTAAGGCAGAGAAGTATGCTTTGTGCATTACACACATAAATGTTATCATGATACTGGTTGTATTACCAGATACACAGACTTCAGTGACTTGTGTATGACACTCAGATCTGTATGATACACAAATCAGGCGATATAATAGGCCTATTTAGGATTTCGGGTCAAGTGATATATTTAATTCTTCATTTAAGAGTGGAAACAAGATAAATTAAATAATCTAAATGTAATATAGGTGGTTGGTATCCTGATACTGAAAGTAAAGTGAGCGCATCAAAAGTCACAAATGTAAGCGTGAAGGTGTGACAGTTATAAAATGTCAGAATTATGAAAGGGGTCACACTGCAAACACCAAATTAATTATGTTACCTCTTTATTAGTCTAACTATTTCGACTCCAAAGGCAAACCGATTTTACAGGCTGATATTTTCTAGTTGTTCACCTTAACGGTTTGACAGTAAAAAATATCAGATCTTTAAAATGGGTCAAACCGTCAACTAAATGAATTAATCTACCAAATTATCAGAGATCATGATTACATCACTGTAGTCATTAACTTAAAACATTCATCAAAACATACGTACCGCCATAACAATTTCGAAAGGGTATTTGTATATCCTCACGGGGGACTGGTATTTGTGAACCATCTTTTGACGTGGGTGGGGATTCTACAGGAATTGTGAATTTCCTGTCAGCTTATTTCAACATTCATCACATTTTTATTCATAATGGAAGTTAAAAGTATTGCTCGCCTTACTTAAATACTCTCATCACATAATAAATATCATTTTAGCGGAGAAAACAAGATTTATTTTGATAAAAGTTTTCATAAATTTATTCACAGATCTAATCGTTTTTCTTATGAATCGTGAAAATTACTTGGGTAGTAAAAAAGTATGTCAACACCGTTCAGATGTAAACACACGTGTGTTGAAACATTAAAAACATTTTCCGCATTGCACTGTCATTCTTCATGTATGTAAGTTGCTTACTGTAACTGAAAAAGACTTTATTTCCTCTTATATAGATTTTGCATTGTCGTTGTCTATACTTTAGCACTTTATGTCCCCATCCTCAAATAACGAATCCAGTATGACAGGACAGGTATGACCAGATGACTGCTTATACTGACACAGTTAACAGGTTAATGTCTAAATATCTAATGCTACTTACTAATAAAATCTATGCGCATTTTTGTTTAAAAGTTTTTGCACATGTGTTTACGAAGACTGGCAAGTTAGGAATGTGCCTACCGAACTGGAATTAAAAAGAAATACCATCTTCATGGCCAAGCCTTTAATATAGGAAGTGTCTAGAGAACCGGAACCGGTTCCCTAGACAGCGACCTTAGCGAACCGGAATTAATATTCGGACGAATTATTTGGCGTGTTGTTATCGGCACGTTTATTGATACAGCTATATAAACAATGCATATGTTGATTATTATTGTTTATATAAGAATTTGCTTTCAGTTTCATTAGGTCAGGCTGGCATGACTGATGCTGCTGTCCATAACTTGTATCTAAAATATCTTCTAAGGTGCACACTGGTCAGGGTATAATTTGCCAAAGATTCTTGTACTGAAGATTTTAGTTTCAATTATCATGGAAACTTCATGCAATATTCCAGTTACAATACTTTGATCTCCTCCTCACAGCTTAATGCCTTATCTAAATACTGCATGGTCACATTGATGGGCTGTAGGCTATTGCAAACTGAATCTATGTTTTAGTGTGGGCGTCAAATTTCTCAAACCTACCTACCAGGCAGGAAAACAATGAAGAGGGTAAAATTAAAGGCAGCATGTTTTATGCATACTTGAGATGAAATTGAAACAGACACTGTTTATTATGATCATTAACCTTTTAATTCCATTATTCGTTCCGCCAGCCTGGGATGCCTACCATATAACCAATAATGGCCTCAAAGGCATCCTAGGTTTATACAGGCTGTTGTGATTACTGGAATAACTAGGCACACATTTTTCGAACTGAACAAGCAATAAATAATTATTGCAACGGGTGTAAATTTTGTAATTGATAATCATCAGGTGTAGAATTTGTAACAAATATGTGGACTTAGTGACAGAATGCACCAACCAGTATTTTCCGTGAGGGTATGAAATGTACTTCTTTTTTGTTCATTATGCAGTCAGTATATACTGGTTTCTTTTCATCTAATCGGACAGAAACAGGACCTATTTAAACAATTCGCTAACATTGTTGATAGAAATCTTGAAATTTTCTACACAACAAACTTCGTCCCAGCTGTACGCATCCGGTAAATTCTATAGGAGGTCGCTAAAATATGTTTCTAGTTCAGTTCGAGTGAAAACAATAACCAATGAAACGTCTCGAAATATGCAACGTCCGTTCAATTATCCGACAGTTGTTTATATGTAAAAAGTCTGTTATTTCATCAGAATTTTTTTCTTTCTGGTTGATTTTTCACATTATGCTCTTGCAGAAGCTAAAAGTAAATGGGCGGTATCTACAGAAAAAACACTAGTTACTTTATAGCATTAATCCTGAAACGAGGTCCGTCATGGTTGCATTGATTTAGGTCATAACATACCAAATAGGTTATTATGTCTTCAGTATGAATTTGACAAAGACTATCTACTTCTCAAGATTTAAATATTAATTGAAGTTTGAATGGCTTCCCCATCTCAACTGATAAAATTTTAACGAAACTAGTGTTGAATCGGGAATGTATTGCTATACATCTGGTGCAGGTGCGAATGTGCATTGATCTACCAAGTCCAACAGACAATGGCTGTCTGTAATAAAAGAAAATGCAAGTGCGGTGGCATAATATATATACCCGGAGCCCACGTTCCGAGTTACTCTGTTTTTCTAGTGACTTTTGTTTACTTCCGGTATCTCGCGGAGATTTACGTCATCATACGCCGGGCACTTTGAAAATTAATGAGAATTGAAGAACGCTAACACCAAAACAAAAACAATAAAATGTGAACAAAACATGTAAAACAGAGGCCATACAATGTCCATGATGAAAAATTGTATTTTTTTCACTATTATTTTCACCCAGCGTGCTTTAAATAAGTTTTATAACTTCCAAAACCACTTTTATAAATTTGATTACCTGCCTATGCTCTGTAAACAACCTTATTGGACAGGTTCCTACTGATCATTTTTCCGTATTTCCAAGACAAAGTTAGATTTTTTGTGTGGCTTCCTATACCCAGCGTCTTATGTAAAATTTGTGTCTTAATTAAATTTTTACACTGAATTTTCAGCAATATTCATCGGGTGCTTAGGGAGTGTACAGTAAAACTTTATCTCCCTGTCTGTACTGACAAACGTATGGCACATCTGTGAGAAAAGCAGCTGAACTGTTATGTTCCAGAAAGTATCTGTAGGGCTAAGACTATAGGCCAGGTACATATTGATGTAAGATATCCCAGATGTTTGTTTACTATTTTGTATTTTTTTCTCTTGTTTTGGTGTAAATATCTTCTTTCTACAGTACACGGTGTGTGTTTTTTCCAAATGTCACCCAGTCACCGCGACAGAAATTACCCCAGGTGTGACCAGTCACGGGGTGACATGGTCACCCCAAAGTTTTATCAATGCAAACGGCCACTCGCGACCATTTATGATGCCCTGAGATATGCGTGGTCGCGGTGATTCACGGTGGTCAACGCCGAAATCACGGTGACCAACCTTGACTGAAATAAAGTACTTTTGCGAATTATTTTATTATATTTATTGATGTACAAAAATGGAATACGATCAATTTCTGTAAATACTTTTATTTTTTCTATCTACGATCTCTCTATTATTTAGCATATCGTCGCCGTGGGAATTTCTGTCTGAATTGCTGCTCGAGCATTACCGTAATAAAAAAGATCATTTTTAGATACATGTATAATTGTTTCAAACGTTTGGTTTCCTACCTGAACTTATATTTACTGACGTTTATGTAGATTTAAATAATAATTCACGTAAAACAATGTGTTGCAATTGGTCAATCTTTTAGAATCCCAATTTGCCTTTGTCAATCACACGGTGGGTGTGGAAAATATTGCCCAGGCTAAAGGATGACATATTTAACTCAAAACTGTTTGTGTAAAACCCAAGCTATTTGACATAATGAAGATAATCATTAATATTGGAGGAATACGGAATTTGTCTGGGGAGATTTTGAGTATCACTTGCCTTACGAAAGCCGACAGACAAATGCATCGAAAGTGCATAAACATTTAAATTTGATAATAATTATTGTCCAATGTTCGGTAAATTTTCAAATGCAAAAATGATCTAGGTTCCGAATGTTGTGTTCCTGAAACACAATTACTGTCTGCTATATTTGGTGTACTGGCAAGGTTCAGTTGGTGAGACTCCTTCTTTGTTGCGAATTAGTCTTTCTTATATTTAATTTTATTATTTCCTTTGTACGGATCAAAAACAACAACCGGAATATTACGGAAATGCACATTATCAATAAAGAAAAATTCAATCAAAACGAGTTGCTTGTTTGCAGCGTACTTTTGTTTGTCATTTACGATTATTTCTAATTTTCAGTAACTGTCAACGTTCGGCGTTTCCCAGTTACATTTTTTCATTTTGAAGCAATAGTTATTTTACTGCAAAGCGTTTTCGTATCGACCGTAGCGGCAGGTGTCAAGAGATCAAAGAATAGCCACCAAGTGATGCATGGTCTCTTTTGATCTTAGTGGGATACGTGTTATTAAAAAGAAACAGTTTGAGATATTGACAATAGATTGATATTTTGGATTTAGACTGCTAAGTTTGAATAAAGCAGCGTTTGTTTTTTTAGAGGGCGACAGGTTGCCCGCTGTTTTACTTGATCCTACAGTATGTTAGTTTGTTGATAGCGGCATCGTAATTAAAACGATTTGGGCGTTTAAGTTTTTTGAAACATCAAATTACAATTATTTTTCTATTTTTATTAGTCACCGCGACTGGACATGCTAATTCGGCGGTGACGGGTGACTAGGCATTTTGGGTGACCAAATGTGCGTGGTTTCACGATGGATTGCGACATCGCAGTGATGGGTGACAATTGGAAACACTCCTGCATGTGTACTGTGTATATGAACTAAAATCCCACCTTCTGGAAACACATATACATAACCTATCTGTGTGCCACTTAATTGCCGTTTTATTGGCAGTTTTCCTCAGAAAGCAAGTGCTGACTGACGTCACCGGAAATTGGAAGCCATTTTCTTAAGGCACAGTTACTCAGGTGATCAGACTTTGGAACAATTTTTCATGTTGCATTTTGAAAGAAAGGGTAGTTCATTTTTACGGTGGAAAGTATTTTATTTGTGATGTATGTCTATTAAAATATGCGTTTCGGAGCTATTGTGTTCTTATCCCACCGGTACGACGGTATCTGAGGCTATATCAAATTTATTAATGTTGTTCACCTTATGATAGCTCACACTGTCACAGAATCGGAAATCGTCTACATGATTCAGAGGCATTTTATTACACGTTGGATCAAAGGATAACTGTTTAATGACGTGCAAAATTGAAATTGTCCGAATGATTGAACGTCCGGTTAACACCACGGACTCATACACATGTGGATTGGCACCTGAAAATCGATAACGCGATATCGGAGTAGATGTTACCCTCATCATGCTTAGCGCGCGTTTCAGGTTTTTCGGAAATTTTGGAAAATTTCTTCTCCGATTTGTGAATTCCGGGCAGGGCCGCCAGATTCTGACAAAATTTTCAACAAACAAAATCGATAACAGTTACGTGTTGTCAGAAAAGATATAGCTCGGAATAAGACAATAGTTGCATAAACAAAGAAAAATACAACGTTTTGAGCCTCACATATTGAAGTATACGATTAAATTTGATTTATTGTTTCCGATACTACTCTTCAAGAGTAAATTGCCAATGACATGCATTTAACCGATTATGTTATTGTATGATTCATTAGAATGAAATAAAAATGTACATACCGTAAACAATTGCAATCATCACTATTTGTCTGCTACGTAACAACAAGGCCTACCTAATTAAGATGTAGTCAATAATTATCATCAACTTTTAAGTCAAGCGTCGGAATCAATTGTGTTTGAATAAATACATCAAAACGAGGACAAATCATTTACAAGCAATAGCTATTATAATTCATGATAAAAACTATGATATCTGCAACAAAAGAACAAAGTCATGAAAACGTTACATCTTTTAATTATAAAATAACAATTTAATTATAAAATATATCGGGAAAGTAGTAACCGCATAACTATATAAAAATCCTATAGAATTATATCTTATACAACCTTTTTAAATTACATGTACATTGGTAATAAAATATTAATTTTAAAAGAAAATTTAATTTTACGCCGCGTGATGCGGGAACATGGCATTTGTCAGATCTCGCACATGACACGCGGCATATAAATACCGCATCTACAGTCACATGCCGCATGATGCCGCGGGGTGGATTTATCGCCCTGCGTTGTGAAAAACGGAATCCGCCTGTGTGCTGTACTGTACTTTGACATTATAAATGTGACGTCATACGTTGTGATGTCACGCATACATTTATCGAAGTATAATGGTTAACGCTGTATACTAACCATAATTGAAACATACCACAATATATACCTAACTTTAATTTTCTTTGTAAACGGGCATAAATCGATCCAAACGTATCGCCCTTGAGAGAATTGTGGGTTTTTTTTTTAAAGTAGACAGATATTTGAAAAACCAATTTAAACTAAGCCAAACATCCAAAACAAAGTGTTTCCACATGGGGTTATAGTGTATTGCTTTAGTTATTTTACTTGCATTGTTTTATTTCTATAAGATTTAATGTCTTCTACATTTAAACTGAAATTTTCAATACCAATTCTTTGCAAGACATTGTTTTGCTTATGAATGAAATTAATTTAAATTAAACATTTCAATATACTTTACTTGGCTATTTTGGTAATCTAGAGAACTAAGCAAATAAGAACAAAATCGTAAAGTATTCAGTAGTTGCTTAGCAAAAAAACTTTATTATTGAAGTTATGGTTTAAAGATTTAGCTCTAGACCATTCCGATATATAAGTATGTTATTTCCTGGAACAACTTAAAACCTTTCTCTTGAAAGCACATAGTTCAGAGTGAAGATATTTGGTCTGGTAGACCTTCTACCAATCTAGCAGGCACGAGAATTGACAAAAATCCTTCAAAGGTTTCACTAGATTTATTATATAAATCACTACAAATAATGTCGAGCCATTCCATCTGACATCTTATAACAAATGTAAATCCTGGGTCTGAAATACAGTAATAACAACTTGTAATTTAACAGTTCGATTCAAGATATCACATTGATATCATAGATATCATATTACAAATGACATCCTTACTTCAAACATATCTGACCTTCGTTAGTTATAGTTTAAATAAAATAGACTCCTTTACTCAAGCAATTAATATTTAAATATGATGCCACATTTAAGTCTATTTTATCAAAAGTCTGTTAAAGTATTAAAACATTACATTACATATAAATAGATTGTTCAGTGACATCCAGCGGTACTAGCAAGAAATAAGCTATGCGATGTATACTTCTAAGCAACTAGCTGATCCTCTAAAAATACATGTATTGTGAATTAATATGAACCCTGACATGCATTCTGGTGTTGTCTACACAGTAGACATAAAGTCTACACCACACCATACAAATTTCTCCACTACCACTCTCGGCCAACTTGGAACTGGTGGGGATGAAACTGCTGAACCACAGCTGTAATGTTACTATTAGGATATTCATGCAACAGTTTAATAGAAAAGACACAAAGCAGTCAGAGACTAGTTATTTTAGGAAGCCTACGAAATACTGTGAAATGGACACATCGTTAAAAATCCACAAAGGAAACAATTAAACTCACTTCAACCGATAACGCAATTCAATAAATCAACCAGACAACCAAGCAATACATCATACTAACCAACAAGCAACCAGTCACTGACTTCAACATCTAAAACAATGTTTATAACATTCAATCTTCTTGGAGCACTGTCCATGTACATCTTGACCAGACTGAAACATGCAGGTCACTGCAAAAAATACTGGATCACATGATAAACCACCTGGACCTATGCCGCAATCTCATTGGCCAATAAAACCGAAAGTACTCAGATAAAAATAGCCAAATTCCTGAAAAGAGTGATTGAAACTCACAGGTACAATGAACTACATAACAACTGTTCAACCTAGCTTTTATGCACAATAAAACCAGTCAAAGAGAAATAAGTAAAGAGCTGTCAAATGCCCTCCTACACCAATACTGTTCAAATGATGACCCCTTGGTCAAATTGACCGCGACCGAAGCAACTAACATATTTTCTCTAAGCATGAATCCTCAGCAACCATTGACCGTCCCTTGCAGATGGTGACTTTCTTTGCCAGTGACGTCTTGGGCAGCCAGGGACTTTCTTGCCTTAATAACTACTGACTCCCTTTAGCAGCAATTGACTTCCTTAGGTTAGTGCATTGTACTCAGTTGATCGATATAGGGCTATCATGGGCCTCTTGTTACAAGTGAACTATGGAATTAAAGTAAGTTAACCAAATCAACCAAAATCCGTATGCTGACATAGTACCCCAATGTCATACTTAAACGTAATAGTTGTACACTTTAAGTTTAGTTGCATGTACGACCAATCTGTTGTCAGCTTTGTTAAAAAATAATCTTTTATTGTCGGTCACGTGCCGACTGAATAATCCACCAGGGAAACAAAATCAATTATTACAGCAAGCACACTTTCCTTTGGGGAATGTTTCTGATTAAGCATTCTGAGCCATAGATATATGGATATTTTTAAAAGGAAACATGACATCCTAACACTTAAATGAAAATAAAATTACCTTGCCTTAAATATAACTCAATTGGTTTGCTTATTACCAAACATTCCTGATATCACCATTACTGGAGACTTTAACTTAGATATGCTCAAATCTGCAGCACGCACGAAAATAAATGACATAGTAATACAATATGATATGAAACAAATAATCAATGAACCTAACCATTATCCGAACGTTCACAATCTATCCTTGATCTCTTTCTTCTGTCATCAACATGCTTACCAAAATTATCGGAGTAGGCGAACCCTCTTAGACCAAAATGTTAGATGCCACTGTCCTGTCTATTGCTGTCTTGATTGTGTAAGCCTCACTTCAAAACGTTTAAACGAAAGATATGGAAGTATAACAATGGTGACTATGACTGCCTGAGGCGCGAAGTGTCCACCTTTGATTGGAACTCACTACATCATACCCACATTAACACATATGCAAGCAACATCACTTGTAACCAATAAAATATCTGAGTTTATTCTAACTATAAAGTGCAACAATAAGACTATTAGACCCAATTTTGATGCATAACGAAATTAGAAAATGCATCAGGAAAATGTAAGAGATATGATACAAAGCAAAAAGAACACAAATCAACAGGATTGGAGCAATTTATAAATACTTCTCTCTTATGAAATGGGAAAAACAACATATCTATTGAGAAATGCAAAGAATCAACTAATACGAGAACTTGTAGATAAAATCAAGAAAGAAAACCTAACTTCAACCAATTATTGGAAATTACTTAAAAATTCATCCTCCCACCATCATCGTCTAAATCAGAAATAGATGTCTTATACGATAATGGAAACGTAGTATCTGAGGTAAAATGATAAAGCTACACTTTCTCAATACATTTTTAAATCACAAACTCAACTAAATGACCAAAACAAACACTTGCCAGAATTACACAATGATCCAAATTCTCCAGTACTAAACCAGTTCAATATTACCGAAGATGACGTGTTCATTACTTCAGTCCTTAACGGTTGGTAAGTCTTCTGGGCCTGAGTAATGTCAACAATAGAATTTTCAAGGAACTGTCTCGGGGAACTGGCTAACCCACTTCACAACCTATTCAAACCATCTCTTAACCTTGGAAATGCACCATCACATTGAAACTAGCTCATGTTTGCGCTGTATATAGCTAAAAACAAACCCTCTCGTTGTATCCAATTACAGACCCATATCACTTCTTAGTACCATTAGCTCAGTTCTAGAAAAAAATATACATAAACATGTCTTCAACTTTTCAAAACACACAACACTATCACTTCTCTCCAATCTGGGTTCGTTCCAAACGACTCCAGCTTAATAAACTTGTTTCCATCTATATCCATTCTGCCTAGCACTCGACGCATGCAAAGAAGTTCGAGCAGTTTTCTGTGACATATTAAAAGCGTTCGATAGCGTATGGACCGAGGTCTACATAACTCAAAGCATCGGGCATAATAGGTGTACTGTTGGATTGGTTTCAGATTACCTATCCGGTAGAACCAAAGGGTAGTTCTATATGGATCTTTTCTAACATTGTCTCTACTAATGAGGCGTTCCCCAGGCTTCGATTCTTGGTTCTCTCTCTTTATTCTTTATATAAATGATATTGTACTTGACATTATTCCTACGATTCGTCTCTTTGCTGACTACACTTGTCTCTATATAATCGTTGATGATCCGGTCTTAGCTGCTGCATCTTAATACAGATTTGCAGAAATTGTCAGATGGGCGGATAGATGGCTAGGGATTTCAATTCCAAATAAGACCAATCCTTATTAGTTTCACGTAAGATCCGCACAAAGCGTTCCATTCTCCTCTCACTATAACGATGTTCAGACCGCTCAAGTAACGCTCATAAACACTTCCCTAGGGCTGACTTTTGCTAACGATGGCAGTTGGCATGAACACATTGAGACCATTAAAACTAAAGGTTGGCAACGCATCAATGTTATGAGAAAACTTAAGTTTATACTGTGATAGAAAAACCCTCGAAAACAAACAATATATCTTTATAGTCCCTCTCTAGAATACTCCGGGGTGGGAAAATATTAATACAATAAGAAAAGTTTGATGAGAGGCAGCTAGAAGCGGCAGGATCACACATAACCCAACTCATCGTGCCAATCTTATAAGGAACAGGCTTTGAATCGCTTAAAATTAGTAACCCTCTTCTACAAAAAGATACCCTTACACCTGAATATCTGTCTTCTCTTGTACCTGCAAGTGTTTGTCAAGCACAAATATAATCAAATGCCACTACTCAAGAGGTACTTACTTGCCATACACAGCTATTTGCAAACTCCTTCTATGGTCAGTAGTTAACGCTTGGAACCAACTAACCCAGAATAGAAGAACCCCCCAACCCTAGAAACTTTTAAACGCAGATTGAACTCCTGACCAACAAAAATCCCAACATTTACTCTGCTGGAGATCCAACTCCAAACACATCATACAAGACTAGGAACTTACTGCAGCTAAGAATATTTGTAATCTAAAAACATTGTGAACAACCCAAGCAGTGCATTTGGGACATCGAAAACATATCATTGCTTTACTTGCCTATGTTCGTGCGTGCAGAACTGAACCACTAATAACATTATAATACCGCTCCAGCCACATTAACAACTATAGTGTATGGAAACACAAACATTACAGAAGAAATGAATACTCAAATCTTCTTATATGTTCAAAAATATATACGATCTACAAAAGAGATTTGTACAGGCATTATTTAAACTACATGAAGAAGTGCAAAAGTAATCATCAGTTTATTAAATGTTTATATTCTAGCTCTTACGTCACAGTAATCTTGTAAAATACACGAAAGCCTCTGGGTATTTAGATAAAATGGTCGCACCAGATTCCAGTTATCCCCTTGTTGCAGGTTCTTCATTCTAAATCTCTTCATTCTTATATCTTTTTCTTCCTTTCATACTCCAACTCGTCTTAAACACACCTACTCATCTTTACACCCCCTAACTATTTCTAATCACTCTTTAACTTTGTCTGTTCTATCTAACCAAACCTACTCGAATTACACGTACCTAGAAATCCTATTAATTGCAAATACACAGTTTCTATTAGTATAATATAAATATATTTATTTACTGAAAATAGTATTGTAAGCATACAACTGTTTGATTTTACTTTGCTGATTGGTTTTCATAAATAAACTGCAAGCACACTCTATTATATATAATCTACTGTTACCAAAGTAATTTATATTTCATTGTTAAGGAGAGAGTTCTTAAATGTTTTTAGAGTTTTCTACCTGATCCTTAACAGTCGTTAACATAATATTGTAAATGTATTTATTGAATAATACAGCGTAAACCAAATATAACCAGTTATTCATAATATATATACACAAACTTATCGATCCGTGGTTTGGATTGTTTTCGTGATGTATAAATGCTTCTAGTTTAACTACAAACAAATATTTCCACCACACGTTGTGAAAAAGGGTTGAACAACATATTATCCGTTAAATTGAAATACATACGCATATGTTTGATATTTCCTGTCATTATCTTTTGGATTAATTGCCAGTATATGTTAAATTTTGAAAATACAACAAAATATATAGGAACTGCTTCTGGATGAAATTGGATGAAACAATAGACAAAGCTGACCATGTAATTGGACTATTTTAGTGATCAACAATGAAGGATATTCTGATTTTTTTTTTCAAAATTGGCTAATATTTTACCAACATTTAAAACTAAACATAACAGGGCTAGTGATTGCAGAAGATGAAAAATTTATAAACGACTGAAAATCATGGATTTAGTTACCTTATTATTGGAAAGAAGCTGGCGCAAATTCCAATTGAGAAGGGGCCACCAATTACAGTAGTGAAAATTCAAAGTTTTAGTTTCGCCCGTGCAACATACATTTTAAAAATTTTCTAAATCAGGTTTTAAATATTTTATACGCTGGATGTTGACTCCTCGTTTGCTGCAAAAATCCACCGAATATTTTGTTGGAAAATACGATATGTGGATGCAATTGGATGGTGTTAATCAGTACTGCACGGGGCTAATTGCGGCGTTGGAAAACAATGAGTCGCACCATGACATTTACTCGGAAATTGGGGAAAACAATCTTCTCCGGCAGCACTTGGTAATGATCAACGCTTCCTTAATTCAGTGGTAAAGAAACGGCACATATTTAAATTAAAATCACTGAGTACGGACAAGCCTCCCTTCAGGAAAGCAGTATTTGGAATAATTTTCTGACGACAAACGTTCAAATGCTGTGGTTGTCCATACAATTGATAATTGGATGCATGACGAAAGCAGCCTCTCACGGTTCTGGAAATATAAATTATGGAATGTTTCAGGTCTGGAAGATGGATCAGTAATTTCTTAAATTGCATCTAAAACTGCCCACATATAAACATTTAGATTTGGAATTTTACACTTTGAACGAAAGATGAACTACATCTCTCTACATACAATACTACATTACAATAAAGTCAAGAGGTAAACATGGATGTTTAGTTAATCAAATTGCATTAATAATTTGGAAACAATGATGAAATGAGACTCAAAAGAAAATCAACATGCACTGTTTATCATTTCCAGCCCATGAGGATATGAAATCTGGATATTTAGGCAAGGAGATTTGTAATGAGAAACTGATTGTCTATTTGCTCTAGTATTAATTTCCTGAGAAAGGAGTTAATATGATAATTTATTACTTATCATTCAGTCAGTAACATTATCCGTATATGTTTTGAATAAAGTTTTGTGTTATTTTCGTCGTTTGTCTCGCCTGGACTGGCATTAGTATTTAATTTGTACCTTTTTATGAATGTAGTAGCTTTGCATGTACATTTATATTGTAGATATTTTGAATAGAACACCAACATATATTCTCATTAATTGATAAATACTAACATTCGTTGATTGAGATTACATTGTTTGAAGAGACACAAAATAAACGATCAAAAATAAAAGAATGAAAATCAACAACAAAACTTGCATAGTGTTCCAGACAAGTAAAATCAACACGTGGAATGCCAACGATCAATTTAAGCTGTGTTCCAGCAAACACATTGCTACAAAAAACAAATTTGTGAAAAATCCGTTTAACTTAGCGGTGACACAAATTATACGTAATTGAATGTAAAGGATTTCACTATGAATGCTTAAGTAGCCTGGTTACCAGGCCCTGAAATATCTCTTTTACAATAACTATCTATCAGTTCTGTTCTAAAGCCAGTCTACTATCCAGCGCCAATTTTAGGCCCGGGTAAAAGGCGGATTCAAAACACCTCAGAAACGAGGTTTCTTCACTCAATGCCAAATCTTGATCGGTCTATCCCAGCAGGTGATTTCATTTTTTACTGGCTGTTTATAATATACAGCCAAAAAATATATTGTGGTAACTAGTGGTCAGTTGTCATTAAAACCTTGAAACTAGAAGATAGGATTAACACGATGAACATCTTGAATTGAAATTATGTTTTTATTTTGTTCACATAGACTGGCAGTGATAAATGTTTACTTTTGAAATGACTCCATGGTTACATTGTTGCCTCATGCATAAAAAGTGCCAGTATTTTTAATGAAGATGCACAGCAGAACACTTTTCACATGACTTAAAACTTGTGTTAACAATTATGGGTCTTTACTCTAAAACATCCTGATTCCATTTTGAACTGCTAATGTTACTTTGAATATAGCTACCTTCTAACAAACCTGGCCTGCAGGATACTTTAACTATAGTAAATTTACTGATTTATATAGTACTATTTAAAGACATGTACATTTATCAAATCTATCAAAGTTTGTGCACGAATTGTTCTGAGTATTGACAATAAGATTACGCGTATTGCTGTACTGGGCAATAACCTGGTGAAGTGGGGAAATTGCCTAGTTTCGATATATAGATCATGCAACTCAAAAATAATATCAATTAAAGTTTTCTGAAAATCAAATGAAAATTAAAACGTGTAGAGTATAATATATTTTGCAGAACACTTTTACAATAAAGATAATAAATTGATGAAATGGGAACATTGTCCAATAAAGTAATCACATAGTATGTAGAATAGTACCAACTGACAAAATGTATGATATTCAATACAAATTATGAAGCATGTAGAAGGCAAAACAGGTTTAATATGGCAAGACAATTTACTATTTAATAAAGATATCTCCCTGAAATATGGGATACATCTCTTAAATTCAGAGATATCTCTGTAAAATAGAAGATATCTTTCTTTTAGTAGAGATATTTCTCTTGTTTTCAAAGATATCTCTCAATAACAAAGATATTTCCCAATAATAAATAATAAAAATCTCTCAATGCAAATGAGATATCTCTCTAACATGCAGAGATATCTCTCCTTTCTCAAAATATCTCTGTAAAGGAGAAATTTATTAAAAATAGATCATATATCATCTTACATTTAAAGTTTTATTACCCTTCAAAATGGTCACATTAGTTTATAATTAAGAATGATGCTGAAAACATAGTAGATGCTTTAAAAACATATAAGAAATAAGTTTTACCGAGAAATTTGTGTTGTTGACAAATTCAAATTCAGATAAACATAACCGAAAGGGTGGATTTTTATTTTTGACTAGTATAGTCAAATAAGATTTTTACAGATTTCCTCTATATTCAATGTGAATGAAACTGTTATACAGATCGTTATTTTGGGTTATAACAATGGCAATGTTTATTATTCTAGAAGTATAAATCACTGATGTATGTTTTATTTAACATTTTGATGGTCACTTTGAACGGTAATATCACTTTAAAGAGATACCTCTGTAACTTTGAGAACAGAGCAGATGTTTAACATTGCCCATGGCACTCTCAAATTTTAAGATAAAAATATATGAATTAACCAAACTTATAAGCAATCATTTTTTTTATCTGTTTAAAGGATTTGTGTTATTGGCCGTAGTCTTAAACCATGAGATTCCAATTTGTTACGTATATTTTCGTTTCTCTGTATATTTTCATTTCAAAGTAGCTCGGTATAATTTGTATAAAATGCGTGTACAAATAAAAAAATAAAACAATATTCAGGATTGAGTAAGCTTGAACTTGTATTTTCATACCCCCCGGTACAAATGTATGTGAATTGTCGCATTTCTCTTGTTTTTAACCCCTACCTCACTTTGTCAAACATTCCCACATATTCTGTTAACCTTTAGTCATCATTTTTCACCAAACGATGCATCATGGAACACTCTATAAACGCATTATAACAATGAGTCCCCCGTTTGGTTTTCATCCAGCTATGTTCAAGCAAATTTAGAGGAAGTTTTTTATTTTGTTTAGTATGTACATGTATATATATTTACGGTACATAGTGCGATCTGTCTAATGCGGTAAGCTGTGAGCTAAAATGGCTAAACGTCACCGCTACTTGGCAACTATCAAACTGTATGAAGTACCATGTTCAACAAAAATATCATTTTATTGAATGTGTCTAATATGTGATATACAGTTATTTTAACAAGTTATTATACCCTTGGTTGTTTTTTTCTGAATGCTTAATGTCTGACTTTGAAAACCTACATAAAGGTCACCTGTTTGTTGTGGTCAGTTCATTGTTGCTTGGATGACTGTGTACCAGAGTCAAATTTTTTTGTTGCTTAGGCTTGACTGACGTGATAGCCGTATTTAGACACAAGCCTATAGTGGTTCGAATAATTATTTGTTGTGGATCGTATATTGGTTCGAACTTATAACTCTTCAGGATATAAGATTCTCTAATCAAGACAAAAGCAAACAACAAACTCAGAGCTACTTTTATTTATTAGGTTATGGTTTTAAACAGTAAATATTCTATAAATGTATTTATTTGAACTGCATGTAATATATTGGTGAAAACATACTAATTTTATTAAGTAAAGAGCTGAAATAAAAGAAGAATTTATAATAGTGGTTTGCAAAGAGCAAAATTTAATTGAGAATATTTTCAAAGAGATGAAGCACATAGGCTGCAATGGCATACCGGTTTGACCGCTAAAACCTTTGCGAATTATAACAGAAATGCACGAGTATATATAAGCCCGTGCAAAATCACATGACTATATAAACAATTAAATATTGGTTCTTAGTGAACCAGTAAAGTTAAGACACTTTCAAAAGTTAAACCAATGAAAAATAAAGGTAACGAATCTATGTAAGAAGGACTGGACAAGATGGCGGCGCCCATGAAATACAATTTGACTGAAAACGTAATTTACTTTAAATGTAGATATTTGGAACTGTTACAACTGTTACAGATAGGTTAGACTGGATAAATCACTGAACAAAATGGTGCAAGAAATTCCTGTGTTCTTAAGAATACTTATTCTTTAATGTGATAGATAATCGAATTTCAACAATAATTAAATAACATTTTACTAAGTATTTTAGGCATGTGAAATATGTCTCAAATTAGTTTGCGCTAGCCTGTATACAGAAGCTTTAGCTGACTTCAGTCTCTAATTGTGCATAAAACTTGTTTCTGACAAGAAAGACACAGTATATAGGCTTCTGATTCATGAAATAGAGCCTTTTTAGTTAATGTTGCAACCATCAAGAAATACGTCTGTCAGTGATGATAGAAAACTGATGAGCAGTATTACACTTTCAAAACAGAAGTCACAATAGATGAATATTTTAAACACCTTTTATCACAAATTAATGAATTGAAATTATACCAGTAATCATAGGCACACTAAATGCTTAAACTGACTGAAATTTTCTGCGTTCTTCATCATTTTTATTCCCGCAGGACATTTAACAGATAGTATTACCAGCTAATGAGCCCCCATGATGTGAGGCTGACCACTGATTAGTTTTATGGCAAATTAATTTGATAAGCATAGGAGCATGCAGAGTTTACAACTCTACTGGCTACTACAGGATTGAGCTGTCTGAAACGGCTTATTCGGCCAAGTGAAATGGTGTTTAAGAGATATCTCTTGAGTAGAAGATATGTCTAAAAATTCATGATATCTGTGATACAAAGATATCTCTCAGCGTGAAAGAGATATCTCTATTAAAACGAAAGATATCACTTTAGAATTAGAAAGATATCGAAAGATATCACTTTAAAATTAGAAAAATATATCTTTTGGAATAAATAGTAACATGACTTGCGATAAGTTTACAATTATGCGCTTTGACAGAGTACTTTTTACCGGACATGGCTCAATTTCTGACAGAGGTCAGGTAGATGCAACACACTGACATCCTCACGCATTCCTCATACAATATTTTTAACATTTTAAAGACTCGCATGTATAATTACACTATAATACTAACAGGGGTTTAGGAAATAAGATTTTAGTGGATGCTTAGAAAGTTATTTCAGTTATTGTTTGGCTTGAATTCTCGTAGTGGTACCTAAGTGGCTTTGTTACAGCACAGAAACAGATACTTGTTGCAAATCTAAAAAAAAGTACTTCATTGATATTAACTCATTAGACTTTTAATAATCAGTTTTCTTATACTCAATTTTTAAATTACCATCCAATGACAAAAAAACCTGTGAATTTTGAAATTGGCCCATATACATTATTCTTCCGTGGTGAACTGTTAGTAGCATACTCCTGAAATTTTAGAGTAGTCCTTACAATCTTTCATATAATATTATACAATATCTCACCAGAGAACGTTTGTGAAGTTCATTCTGCATCTTGATAAATGACTTCAAAGAACAGCTATACAAATGAATTACTGACCACAAAATGTTATCAGCAATAAGAAGAGTTAGCCACGGTTTATTTTATAGATGTTAGGTGTCAATCATGCTTCTCTGGCCATTTCGCCTTTTACTAGTCTGATAAAACTGCCCCAGTGTACAAAGCAAAATCATATAAAACAGACTGAAACAGGGCATGAAATATAGTATATTAGAAAACATAAATTTTATTACACTAGTAACTAGTCTAGCTTTTAAGGTACTTAGACTATTTGAATCTAGAGCTATCGATAAAAATGACGAAGAGCCCCAGATGGAACCGTGGAACAGTGATTCTACCTTTTTGCTAATCGCTTCATTACACTTTTACACGGTACGGAATAAAATCACTACATGTAAGTGATGCACGATGATGGTCGCGGGTGCTGTTTGGAGAATATATACGAAGTTTCAACAAATCTCAGCACATTATACCAGCGATATGCTCAACTTAGCTGGGCTCTTATACGAGGAGCATTCGATATGTAATGTTATTCAGCCGTGTGTTTCTATATATTGCACGAGATAATCATGGACTGCATATAAATATGCAGGGCAAACCTTACCCGACAAATCGATACAACATTTGTATAATTTTTAGTTCACCTGACCACGAAATGGTCATGGTGAGCTTTAGAATCAATGAATGTCCGTCGTCCGTCCGTTCACAATAAATTTGTTTACCCTCTACATTTTTGAAACAATCATAATAAAACTTAAAAACAATGTGTATGGCCACAAGACCTCGGATGAGTTCGATTATGGAATTTAGCGGATCAGTACTTGCTAAATTATGGCCACTGTTTAACACAAATTCTAAGATTTAACTATGTTTTACCCTCAGGACCTTCATTTCTTCAAAAATTCATATTTATAGAGGATGTGAATGACCATAAGATCTCGGATGAGTTCAGTTGAGGGGCTTAATCGGATTAGTTCTTTCAGAGTTATGGTCCCTGATTTAACAAAACATGCAATATTTAACTATGTTTACACTCTAGCACCTTCATTTCTTCTCTAATCCTTATCATATTTACAGAGAATGTGAATGTGTATGAGCATAAGATCTCGGAAGAGTTCAAATATGGCGTGATCGGATTAGTGTTTCCAGATTTATGGACTTATCTTATTTACAGAGGATGTGAATGACCGTTTCATCTCGGATGAGTTTAATTATGAGCTTGTTCTTTCAGAGTTATGGCCATTGATTTAAGAAAAATTGCTATATTTAACTAAGTTTAAACCCTAGCACCTTCATTTCTTCTTTAATCCTTATCATATTTACAGAGATTGTGCATGACAATAAGATCTCAAATGAGTTCAATTATAGGCTTGATCGGATTAGTTTTATCAAAGTTATGTCACTTGATTTAGCAAAAATTGCAATAATAAACCGTGTTCACTGTTCTCTAGCACCTTAATTTCTTCATTAATTCTAATCACTGTTGATGAAACTTGGCAGGGCTGTTCCTTGTAGGAAGCTTCTCCAAAAATTGTTAAAAAAATTCCGTTCCATGTAGATCTCTGGTTGACATGGCAACAAATAGAAAAAACGTTAAAATCTTCTCTGATACCACAAGGCCTAGAGCTTATATATTTAGCATGTAGCATTACCTAGTGGACCTCTTCTAAGATCAAATTATGACACCCGGAATAACATTGACTCTCCCGGGAAGGGTCACTTGTTTTTACATAGACTTATATAGGAAAAACTTTTAAAATGTTCTTCTCTATAACCACATGGCCTAGAGCCTAGATATTTAGCATTTGGCATAACCTATTGGTTTTATACCTTGATTGTTCAAATTATGACCCCGGGGTCAAAAGTGCCCTCGCCTGGGATCACTCGTTTTTACATAGGCTTATGTAGGAAAAAAAATATTCTTCTCTAAAACCACAAGGCCTAGAGCTTGGATATTTGCAAGTGGCATTACCAAGTGACCCTCTATCAAAATTGTTAAAATCATGACCCTCCGGGTCAAAATTGGCCCGCCCCAGGGTCTCTTGACTTTACATATGCTCATATAGAGGAAAATCATGAGCACCGGTCAAAATGGACCTTCGCTATCGATAACCTTCTATTATAGCCAGTGGTAGCCAGGTGAGCGATATAGGGACTTCTTGGCCCTCTTGATACTATTATATACTTGATTAAACTCGGATTGTAAATAGTATACAGAAGGCTTGTCCTAGCCCATCTTCCAGGCGGTTCTGAACACAGCCTTCTGTATTTTACTATATATAACCCACGTTTTATTAAATTATTGCGTAAACAACGTTGAAAAAGTATTTCAGAATTATTTTCGAAACTATAATATAGAGATGAACACGAATAAAGTAAACGAAATTGTAGTCAAAATGAAAAACGGAGAACTTACAGATGGACAATTGATGCAAACATTATATAACAAAAAAAATAAAGCCGTTAGTTTTATATGAAGTTTTGTAAAGTCTACATTACCAAGATGTTTCATATTCAAAAACGGCAGCAGAGAACAATGCAAGAACGGACAATTACCATAGATGGATATGTGTGGCTGCAACACACAGAAACAAATCAAAAACCTATATATTGGTAAAGTGACAAATCCACACTCTTACACTTTTTAGAAGAAAAAAACACACATGAAAACATTTCAAGAACCCATCGACGAGTGCACCTCTAGGAGTATGTCAAATGCTAACCATTCATGGTAATTTTAAAGCTGTGAAAGAGCCAAGGAATATATGCATTGCTTAAACGAGAGTTGTTGGCAAAGTAGCAAGAATTATTTTTAACTTAGCCGTCGCCGACGGGAAAATTACAAGTAGAAGAATCAGATGCTTATATATATCTCAAAACATGTGTAGACAATTGTTTAAAAGGATAACAACGAGGAGATAGAGGCGGGAGAAAGAACAGTTATAACACCAGAATATTTTACTAAGATAGAAAGAAGAATGGAAATTTGTGTGTGGTAAAAAAGTTTTAGTTATTGACAACATTAAGTTAACAAATAAGAAGCTGGCGTTCATAGATCAAATATATGATTTTATCTCTCAAATATCTTCAACACTAATATAAAATGTTAATATACTAATGTTTTCGCAAATCGACTTCCATTATATAAAGGGAATATTTATTTTGATGACTTAAGAAGAAAATGCAAAAATGCCTGTTCTGTGTGGTTGCAGGCTAGGGCCAAGAACTGTGGGATATCTCACCTCCTCCCAACCAGACACCTTTCAGAGGTGACCTGGTTTTGCCACCGCTGCCCCCAGACCTCAAATCTCCCACGCTGACCTTCCTTAAAAAGACTCGAAAACAAAGAAGGTTAGAAGTGCGGGTCTGCATAAAAGGCCTGTTCCAAATGATAACACAGGTCTTATAGCGCCACAGACACTATAATATAATTCAAAACATATCTTATAACATCTAGCCACTCGTATCAGAGATAACATATTTCAATATTTCCGTACGGTTTTCAATGCTATTTACAACGTCGCGTAACCGATTGAGAGGATATTTCTCTTTCTAATAACTCTCTGGCAAGCAGAAACCATTTCCACACTAATAACACGCGACAAGTGTAAAGTACTTCAAGACAACCCGTTCATTTTGTATTAAGTTTTTAAAACCATACTGTTTATATGACAAATCACACAATGGTGTTTTTATCTTGCAGCATATTAACAAAGAGTAGACAATAAAATCCACACAGAACACTTGCTTTATATTGAATATTGAGCATTGTTTGTATTTTTAAACTTGGGTTATATTTACCTCTCACCGGAGGTGGAAGACCAAACGGATCGAAATAGCAGCTAATGTAATAACTAACCTTAATGTGTTCCAGGCCCAACAGAATCAATCTAAGTTTATCATTCCACATTCATTTTAAAGAAGATTCGAGTAAATTATTTCTACTAAACACATCCCTATTCTTTTATACCAAGTTGTTTAACCATTTTTCTATATCAAACAAGACAATGCAGTTTGTTCTATTTTAGCCATAGAAATGGCACTCTGCAGTACTCGTCGCGAATTGACTTTAAGGCCTTACCGGTTAACAAAGATGTAATCAAGGTATCCTGAGAGAAGCAGCAAGCATACACAGAAAGCCCCAATCGTGTCTTTCTGTTTCTTAGGTTATGTTATTACTCCCGTTCCATTAATTGGTTTTTTCTGGCTAGGTGCGATATATGGTCTTATCAGCGTTTTTAGTTTTAGCAACCGAGATCATTCCATTTCCGAACATCTTACTTTAGCATGAATTCAGCAAACCACTTAGTGTACCAACACTAAAAGGAGCTAACATCTTAGGAGCAATCCTGGCAGCAATTGGTAACATCGTTTGCCCCAATAAACCAGCTAAAGAACCATGAAACCCACCGATTTGTGCTTGTCCTCCCATTTCTGTTGCTGAAATGTTAATATTTACACCAGTTTCTTTTAGCCCTTTCAAAACTATTGATCTGTGTCTCACAGTATAATAAAGAAAAGTTCCAGTTAATTGGTTGTTACTTAACCTATATATGTGGACATTTATCCGATATGCTTTGGCAAGTATTTTCTTGTCCTTTAGAGCGAATTCAACTTATATTCAACTATGTTTGATGCCATTATATATATATATATCCATTTATATATATATATATATATATGAAAAGATAAAAACACAGTCCATGAGATAATTAAATATTATTTGGCAACCGGTTTCGCCTCTGCCCATTATAGAAATGATCATGGATTCTGTGTTTCATCTTTTCATATTTTTAACTTTTTTTCTGCCACATTTTTTTTTATATTTTTCACGTATATATATATATATTATAATTAAAATAGTTTTAAATTAAACAAACGACCAATTTGTTTCCAATTGTGTTTAATTTTAACTGATGCATCAACAAATAACTACATTTTTGTATAGCATAAATGAAGACACGTTGTTGCAGAAACCACATTTAGACGGTAACTTAAGCTGTTAAGGATCTACCGCAATTTCCTTCCTTTTTGAATTTTAAATTGTGACTGTTGCACCATTTCCTTGAAATAGTTCCATTCTTTTGCTTTATGTAATCTTCAGAAACTAAAACCAAACCATCCGAATTAAACCATTCTCGAACCCATAAACTTAGTTTGTTACAGGACTCAACATCGGCAACTCCAAAAATCACTCCGTTATCGGTTGTTAATTGAAGCGTAATTGAAATTTTGACTAGGAGCAGAATATTAGTTTCAAACCTTGAAAAACGAATAGCTTTTAACGGAATTTTACATTTACTATATTTTTCTTGAATTAACATTTTTCTAGTCGCAAACCAATTATTAAACTGCTTGGTTATCTTCTCACGAGGTGTGTCCATGGGTAAAGATACTGATACCACTATGCCTGTTCGAAGTAGCTGACTGAAAAATATATATTTTTAACAGAGTTGATAATTTGGGTTTCATTAATTTGAGAGCAGCCCACCTGTTTGGCTGTTCTTTAAACGGATAGCCTCTTTTGATAAATCCGCTGCACTTCAAAGTATACAAAACATTATCAAAATCGCCATCAACGAGCGAATTCATCGATTAAATGCAATGGGTGTAAATTGTATCTAAAGAAATCGTAATGTTCGGCAATTTAGAACCCCATTCTGATTTTTCTAATACCTTCTTCTCAAAAAATCAAGGAGCTTATGAAAGTTTGACATTCCAAATCTAACACATGTCCGTCATTTGTTGATATCAAAACTTTAAAACTACTAAGATCAAATTCTAAACCCATTGGGGCTACAGAAGATTCCCACATCAAAATCACCCCGGTACCAATGTTTCACTAATAAGTCGTTTATATTGGTGTGAAGTTGGGAGAACCGCTGAGGAAAAAATTGATATTTTCAATCCTCACCGGTGCGATAACGAACTCGTGTATTCTTTTCATCCTTGTTTAGCCAACCCTGCATTTTTTTTTGTTCCATCTATATAATCGATTATTAAAAAACATTTCGCGATATAAAGACCATGGAGGCTCTGGTAATAATTCCCCTTACTTAACACCCGCCATTTATAGTTATACCTTGCTTGAAGCTCCTCTTCATGGTTTCTGAGCTCGAGAGATCCACATAAATTATTTCTTAATCATCAATCTAATATCATTAGCAAGATCGGAGTCTGTTTCCCCTTACATCTCATTCCATACGTTTAGATTCCTTAGACCTTTTATTAATAGGCAATCCCGATTTGTCTGTTCATTGTTTAAATATTTCTATAGAAAATATCGAGTATTTAATACCATTGTATCTTTTATCAATAAGTTCAATTAAAATCATCGTCTACCTTGGGGCATACATCACTTCTGCTATTGTGGTTTGATCTCTAGCAACTGATCTGTTTTTGGCCATTTAGTTTATTTTAGTCAATAACAAAATGATCATATTTTGTCCATTTGTAGAAACTTTGTAAGGATTGTAAGACTCAAACAGTTCTCAGAGCCAACGCGAGACCGCATTCCTTCATTCGTCCTTGCTGATATTTTAATAGTTCTACTCCCGGTTTTTTTATTAGGATTTCTGATCTTGATTTACTAGCAATGCGACAACCTAGCTATATTCTTCTTGTGCAATTCGTCTTTTATCGTGTTTTCTAGTGTTTTATTATTAACTTTTATTGGATCAGATTTGTCTACAGTAAACATGATTAAATATTTACCTAGCTAGTCACCCATATTCGTTTAAAACATTATCATCTAAATCAAATATCTGCACCCACTGTTGTTTCACCCGATGTTTTTTTCTTTTTGTCTTGTTCCTGGTTCTTTTATTCGTTCCTTTTGCATTTTCCTCTAATAATTTTACTTACTTCTTCTTCAATGGGTTCTTTACTTCTAATTTTTAATTTTTCCCTTCTATATATTTCCTATATTCTCTTAACAGTTTTTCAGCTTCAGGGGGACCCTGTAACTGGCTGTGCTTCAAAGGCAACCGTGAAAAACCTGAGTTCTGTGTATGTCTCCAACCGTTGTCTTTATTGAGGGCAGGGTTTATAGACGACCTTCGATAATTTTTCTTTTGTACCAGGGTTGAAAAAAATTCTCGTTAAACATTTCTCGGTTTCAACCTTTTCTTATTCTGTCTTCTATTATTTCATCCTGTGGCCAGCTTTTTTTGTTACGATGCGCTATTTTTTCTTGTGTGTCAGTTTTTTAACATCAGATAGTATTTATATGAATTATTAATAAAATAATTCTAAAAATATTACGAGATAGCGTAGGAAGATGTTTGCAAAGCCATAATGTTGTTCAATAATACAATGAAAATTCTTAATCTAATGATCATGGAGAGAAAACAATGAAAGCTTCAACGACTTTGTGATTTTATACAGAAGCAGTATTCAGGTTTTTAACTACAGGTTTTGTCAGATCTCCGTAAGGCCAATACTGTTGATACAATATGTTTTTTAAAAACCACTAATTTATTATGATGTTATATTTGTATTGCCAATACCTTGGGAACATCTCAAATATCACCCTTTTAACTGAATCGATGGAAAAAATTGCCAAGCGAAAAAAAAGCAAACCAAAACATTCTTTTTTGAGAGACTTTCTGAAAGAGAAACCGGGATATGATATGAGTTATAGTGTATTACTTCTGCTTCCAAAGTCAAATTTGGAATAAATTTAGCTGATTATGCTACTTCACACACAAATTTACGCCCGTAAGAGAGAAATGGAGTCTTACCTTCACAGATACAAAGGATGTGGGTAACAAAATAAACAGACCATCGATGGATGGCAACGAAGTAAGCAACATAGGGACCCTGAAAACTAATCAAACGCACCAAAGGTTTGTGCTTATAGAAAATTCAATCTTTTGGCCAGAAGATTATAACCTTGAAGACGTTCAAAGCACTAAATACCAAAACGGAATATCTAATATTCTACAATTAACCAAAGACTTTAAAACAACGACCGACAATTGAGTTGCAAGATAAGATTGAACAAGAAATGAATGATTTGTCTGATACATAAACCAAACAAAAGACAAATCCGGCTCAAAGACGACCAAACAAACATTGTATTCAGAAATGTTGAAGTACTTCAGGCCCAAGTAAAAGAGTTAGTAAACTATGGTTAAAACACAAAGAACAAACACAAAGTTAAACGAGACAAAACAAAGACTGAAACATACATACAAATTGAGATAAAAGAAGAAATTAATGAATTAAGAACCGACACATAAATAAACAAATTTAGAAACTTTTAATCAATTCTTGCTTGGGATTTGTTGGAATACAAGTCCGAACCTAAAAAGGAAACGCTACTTCTGGAGATAGATGGCAAACACATACATCAATATTACAAACAAACAAACAAATAGAAACTTTTAATCAGCAATTTACTGAATATGAAAACACACTTCAAAAATCATTTGACACAATAAGAAAATATGATGAATTAAATTGTGCTGCAATTTTTTAATACAAAACGATATTGATGTAAAATAGAATTAGAATTCGCTGAAAGGAATGGTGATGCTATAGGGATTTAGCGCGAAAAACAAAGTCATAGCAAACGAAGATATAAGTAAAGACATAAAATAGGAATATGAAAAAATAAACGACTTGATACACATTAAAACTGTCCTACCAAAACAGATAAAGACACAGATACAGTCTTGGAATTGTTTGGTCTACAACAAAATCTACACTGAAACGAGATCACAAACACATGGGGAAGTCATCTGTTCGAATATTACAACAACACCCCCAAGA